>CAUYRH010062228.1:0-45790 GCA_963574655.1 Perodicticus potto
ACTTCACTGTCAAAAGTCATCATCTGGACCCCATTATTGGCAGCGTACTTAATTTGAGACACTTGTTTACAAGGATTTGCATAGATAATTCTCTCTGGAGGCACCCCGAGACTTTGCACCAATTGTATTTCAGTCTTGCTAGCACAGTCAAATCCTGTCTCCATGGCACCGAGGGTCTTCACAATGGCTCTACTGTCGTTACATTTGACTGCATAAAAGGGAGTGACACGAGGAAGAGCTTTTACCCATCTTCGGTGTGTTTCTTCAGAACATCTCCGAAATCTGCTACATAGAAGGCATCCTTATCATCAGAAGAGGAAACTTAATTGATTTTTTTGGTCCAGAATGTCCTTGGCAATAAAACCTTCATCAAGCAAGTGGCAGTCAAACTCTTCATTATTAATGTTGTTCATGGTTTCTTGATGTTTCTTTGAAAAACTAAGAAAAGGAATTTGAAGGAATACTGAATCCCACTGCATGTGTCCTCTGAGCAACAGTGGAAACGTTCTTTTTTTTTTTTTTTAAATTGCTGAATCATAGCTGAGTGCATTAGTGCAATTAAGGGGTACAATGTGCTGGTTTCATATATAATCTGAAACATTTTTATGTTTGACATAGACTTCAAACTGTTTGACATAGACTTCATGTCATTTTCTTAGTTATTGTATGAAGACATTTGCATTCTGCATTTAGTAAGTTTTGTCTGAACCCGACTAAGATGCACCATAGGTGTGGCCCCACCATTTACCCTCCCTCCACCCAACCTACCCCCTCCCCTCCCCTTCCTCGCCACTTTCCCCATATTCTTATGCTATAATTGGGTTATAGCCTTCATATGAAAGCTATAAATTAGCTTCATAGTAGGGCTGAGTACGTTGGATACCTTTTCTTCCATTCTTGAGATACTTTGCTAAGAAGAATATGTTCCAGCTCCATCCATGTAAAGATGAAAGAGGTAACAGTGGAAACATTCTTAGAGCATCCGGGTGCCGCAGGCCAGCCCCATGGAGAAGCCGGAAAGAAGCCGCCAGTGCAGAGCCGGAGCTGGAGCCGGAGCCAGAGCCACAGGAGCGCTCGGCTGCCCCTGTGGCACCCGTCAGCACCTGGCTCTCACCTGCCGGAGACGCCGGCCTGAGGTGGCGCCGGAGCAGCTGGCAGAAGGGCGGCCGGGGCGGTGACTTCAGGGACTGACCTCCACATTTTCTTTCTTTTTTTTTTTTTTTTTGAGACAGTGCCTCAAGCTGACACCCTGGATACAGTGCTATGGCATCACAGCTCACAGCAACCTCCAATTCCTGGGCTCAAGCGAGTCTCTTGCCTCCGCCTCCCAAGTAGCTGGGACCACAGGCGCCCGCCACAACGCCCGGGCATTTTTTTGGTTGCAGCCGTCATTGTTGTTTGGCTGGCCCGGGCTGTATTCGAACCCGCCAGCTCAGGTGTACGTGACTGGCGCCTTAGCCTGTCCACAGGCGCCGAGCCTGACCTCCACATTTTCAATGTCAATAGAAAATGGGTTATGGAAAAGTTGTATGTCCTGTTCATGGAGATGAAGCTCTTTAAATCTAAATTAGAACTCCTTTTACAGCTTTTCCAGTGAATCCACACGTTTTGTTTGAGAATGCAACCAATGGTTTTTCCACTAACAGATTTTGCGGGCCGGATAAATGTCCTCGGCGGGCCGCAGTTTGAGGACACCTGGTCTAATACAGTGGGAAATGAAAACTCTTTTAAGCACCAAAGCAGAAGGGTTGGCTGCTGTAGACATACTGTTAATCAGAGCTACTTCCAACCCTAAAAGGAATAAATATTAGGGAGTATCAGAATAAGAACAGACATTGGTGTCTGTTCCATTAAAAATGAAGGAGTTTAAGATTTTTGCCATAAGTCTAGTGTTTTAGAGGTTGGCTAAGCAATGAATAGGTAATCAGCATGTGTAACACATGGGAAACCCAAGGGCATTTGCTTGGAAACTTGGAAATCTTCCCTTACAAGGTATTTCATGACTTATATGAACCTTATTTTCAAGTAGTACTTAAACTTTTCCAACCAACATAGGCCATGGAGGTGTTGGCAGACTTAACTTCTCTCTCCCTTGTCTTTTTACTTGTCTTGTGGTAATACGTACATATTGATAATGATTTATAAGCGTGTTTTCTTTTTTCCTAAAATGTTGATAAATTTTTATATTAAAAGGACATTTCTTTTAGGTATTTTTGGAACGCTAAACATTTCTTTGAGGTCAATCATGTGTGCCCTCCTTACCAAGGCAATATATCTGTTTAGCCTGAATTGCAGCACAATCTCTAGAAAGTATAGATAAGGTCTAAGAAATACTCAAATATTATGAACTCTGTATTTGGAAACACATTTCATTCTAGCATTATTTTACAAATATTTATTCCTTGTTTACTCTGTGATAAGTACTATGTTACACTTCATTTGTATCAGTAAATATAATGGTCACTGGCTTCAGGAAGCATCTAGTCTGCTGAGAGTGTCTATATTTAAACAAACAACCACATAAATTGTATAATTACAATAATACAAATTTTAAGAATAAAAAGTACAGGCTCCTATGACAGTATGTGACAGGAGCAACCTAGGTTGGTTTGGGGGTCCGAGCGGCCTCCTTGAGGAGGTCACATTTAATCTGAGTCCAGAAGGATGCTTAGGAATTATCCAGTGAAGGTATGATAGAGAGGGGTGAGAGGCAGTAGACTGGGGCTAAGTGGGAAGAAGTGCGGCCTGTTTCAAAAACAAATGGAAGTCCAGGTGGACTGGAGCAGGCCAAAGAAGGAAGAAGATCTCGGTGAGACAAGGCTAAAGAGCAGAGGCCAGGGCCACAGTTACTCTTAGAGCAGTTCTGGAAGCTCTAAGCCACACACGTGACCAGATGTGTATTTTCCAGAGTTCACTCTGGTAGCTGTGTGGAGAAGTTATTTTCTGGGACAGAGGTCAGCAAGCTTTTTCTGCAGAGGTCCAGATAGTAAATAAATATATCTGATTTTGCAGGCCACATAGTCTGTCACAGCTACTGAGTTCTCCATATCATATAAAAATAGCCCTAAACTTATGTAAAGAATGAGCCTAGCTGTGTTCCAGTACAACTTTATTTATGGTTGCTGATATTTGAGTTTTACATAACTTTTATATGTCATCAAATATTATAATTTTAATTGTTTTGGCTACTTAAATATGTATATGAAGACATTCATCAGCCATGCAAAGACAGGTGGCAGCCTGAATCTGTCCTGTAGGCTATGGTTTGCTAACCCTACATTTCTTATTCTTTTAACTTTTTCTGCTCTATATCTTTTTTTTTTTTTTTTTTTCCAGTTTCTGGCAGGGGTCAGATTTGAACCCACCACCTCCAGTATATGGGGCCGGCACCCTACTCACTGAGCCACAGGCGCCGCCCTCTGCTCTATATCTTAAATGACATTTTAGTTCTATCATGACATTTTTCTTAAGTCGTAACTTTTTTTTCAACACACTGCTTTTTTTCTTTTTTCTTTTTCTTAATATAACCATAGGGGAATATTAACACACTGCTTAAAGATATGACCAACACTGAAAATAAAATGGGAATATAACTTCTGCTGTTTTTTTGTTTTGTTTTATTTTTTTTAAACAGTTTTTGGCTGGAGCTGGGTTTGAGCCCACCACCTCCGGCATATGGGGTCGGCATCCTACTCCTTTGAGCCACAGGTACCACCCATAACTTGGGGCTTTTTTTATTTCTTTATCTTAGCATTACATTGTCCTTTTGAAAATTAATGTAACATGACTGACCCATTCTATATTTTTTATCCACAGGCTGTTTAAAAAATGGGTAATTTTGTATTTGTTCTCTTTTATTTTTCTTCCCAAAGTGTTTTATACTTGGTGCTTTCTTCTTTTGAATGTAACGTTGAGGTTTTCATCTTTTCTTTACCTGATGATAGTTCTTCAAAAATTTAATTCTGGTGTTCTAAAGGAAAAATGGTACACATATTAGAAAACAAAGTAAAAAATACACAAACTACTAAAATTGCATGCAACCGTCTGTTGTGTGGTTGGATACTTTGTTTACTTCAAGATAAACAACCTCCATATAATTTGAGATCTATAAACACAGCATTATGACTTGAAAGGAAAATTCTAGTTGCTTTCTTACAATAAGAATTTTTAGGCAGCTGCCCCATGAGAAAGCATTATGGAAAGCATTATGTGGTACACATAGTTCAGACAGACCTGGGCAAATTCCACCTGACCCTTACTAGATATATAGAATTGAGCAACTTAATTTCTTAGAGTCTAAGTTTTCTTTTTTTTTTTTTATGTTGAATAAATGTATTTTATTATTCTTCATTACATTATTCCCCCCCCCCCCCAGCACCCCTCCGTGGTAAGACAGAATTGATTTACAGAAAAGAATACAGAAAACACCAAAGCAATGAGCTGATTTTAATTTGCATGTTTCTTTGTAAATTAAACTTTTCCCATTTAGTTGGTTGGGTTATAAGTCAGCAACCTGTAAGTATGTAGAATTATATTTCTTTGGCTAGTCTCATTCCCACACTATCCCCAGACAAGTATTGTGAAATTCCCTATGTGATACCTCGGCTTGATCTGACGTGTGAACCTGGTTAGGAGTTATCCACTAACCAAGAGATAACACCTGTTTCCAAGAACTTACGTTTCATTTGTGACTCAGGAATAATTACAGAACAATCTTTGTCTCATTGTCGAGCTTTAAAAATACCTTAGTCTGTTTTCATTTCGGGTATTAAAATGCTTCCTTTAAAGAACCCTAACATTTGTTAGCGGGGGTCCAAAGAAAAGTATTTATTTTTATTTTTTATTTTTCAAAAGATTATAGTACAGTTACTGTGAAATCTTTCAAAGAGAAGCCTATTATAGAGATTAAGAATAGCTTTCCTGGGGAAGGTGGCTGAGGCGGCGGCGCGATGGCGACTGCGGCTGTGCCGGAGTCCTGGCCGGAGCTGGAGCTGGCGGAGCGGGCGGTCGGAGGGCAATAGCTTGACATTCCACTTTTATTTTATTTTCTTTATTCTTCACCCTGCCGCTGCTGCACTACTTGGAAGTGAGCGGCTGCGGGGGCCGGGCCTGGCGCAGCTGCACAGCCTCGTGCTCCGGCGCAACGCCCTGGGCGGCGGCCTGAACCCCGAGCTCGGGCCGCTGCCCGCCTTGCGGGTGCTCGACCTGTCAGGGAACGCGCTGGAGGCGCTGCTGCCCGGCCTCCCGCAGCTGCAGAGCCTCAACCTCAGCGGCAACCGGCTGCGCGAGCTGCCCGCAGACCTGGCCCGCTGCGCCCGCAGCTGCAGAGCCTCAGCCTCAGCGGCAATTGCCTGGACTCCTTCCCCCCGCGCTCTTCAGCCCTGGTGCGCTGCCCCCTGCTCAGCGAACTGGCGGCCGCTGACAACTGTCTCTGACATCGCCCACCTGGCCTCCCTCAAGACGTTAGACCTCTCCAATAACGAGTTGCGTGAGATCCCTGCTGAACTCGCCGACTGCCCCAAGCTCAAGGAGATCAACTTCCGTGGCCACAAGCTGCGGGACAAGCGGCTGCAGAAGATGCTCGGCGGCTGCCCCGCACGGTCCATCCTGGAGTACCTGCGTGCCGGGGCCGGGGCTGCGGGAAGGGCAGGGCTCGGGCAGAAGGCTCCGAAAAGGACGAGGGCCGCAGGAAGCGGCGAGAGAGGACGCCCCGGAGGGACCGACGCGAGGGGCCAGAGCAGGAAGCTGGGGCCGAGAGCCGGCTGCTGCCCCGGGTCCTGCACGTCTCTGAAAACCCCGCACCCCTGCCGGTCCGGGTGAGCCCCGAGGTCAGAGACGTGCGGCCCTACGTTGTGGGGCCGTCGTGCGGGGCATGGACCTGCAGCCTGGGAACGCACTCGAGCGGTTCCTCGCAGCGCAGACCAAGCTCTAGGAAGGTCTCTGTGAGAAGCGTACGGCGGCCACCATGGCAACCCACGACCTGCTTTCGATCAGAGGGCCCCTGCTGTACGGAGGCCGGCCACCACAGGACCTCAAGATCATCCCCTTGGGACGGAGAGAAGCCAAGGCCAAGGAGCTGGTGCGGCAGCTGCAGCAGGAGGCCGAGGAGCAGCGGAAGCAGAAGAGGCAGAGCGTCTCGGGCCTGCACCGGTATCTTCACTTACTGGATGGAAAAGAAAATTACCCTTGCCTTGTGGACGCTGACGGTGATGTGATTTCTTTCCCACCAAAAACAAACAGCGAGAAGACAAAGATTAAGAAAACAACTTCTGATTTGTTCCTGAAGTGACGAGTGCTACTAGTCTGCAGATATGCAAAAACGTCATGGACGTCGTTCTGAAAATGGCAGAACCGAACCGATGTACTTTAGAAAGTAAAGAGGAAGGATCACACTCAGATACTGAAGCTGATGTAATTTCTGGACAACGAATCCAAGTGCTGGGAAGGAAGGGCAGCCCCTGCTGGTGGTGGAGCAGATCCGGGTGGTGGACCTGGAGGGGACCTTGAAGGTGGTGTACCCATCCAAGGCCGATCTGGCCACCACCGCCCCCGACGAGCCTGGAGGATGTTTGTCAGGCAGCTCTGTTGTGCGTGGTCACAGAGGTTTCCCTGTGGCAATACTAGTCATCACTTTCTCACGTTTCCGGCATTTTTAAATATGTGTTCCTTGTCCTGTTTTTCCAGATGATTCTGTCGTAAAGTGATGCTGTGCTGTCATTGCGTTACCAAACTGATTTTACTGTTTTTCATGAAACCTATCATCCAAATGCCAGAATTAACTGTCAAGACTGTTGTGAATCATGTAGGCACACAGCAGTAACGCTCCTTCAGGAAGAAACGACACTACACCAGTGCCCCCCACGTTTCTGTAGATGGCAGGCTGCTTGGCCGGGGTGTGCATCAGGTGGTAACAGAGCGTCCTGTGTGTGCAGACCTGGTGCGTGGCCCTCGCTGTTGGCACTGCAGATTACGTGGGGGATGTGGCTGGTAGTCACACTGGTGCTGGACATTGGGTTTTCCATATGAAAAACTGTATATGAATAAAATACACCCTCAGGGTTTGTGTAAGTGCACACCGTAATGTTCACCAGACGATGACATCACCTCATGACGCCTTTCAGAGCTCGAGTCCCCAGTGAGCACCATGTGACTGATCAGTCTGAATGTCCAGCTACACATCTAGAAGCTGGCTGCAGGAGCTTTTGTGAACAGCGTATAAGGGAAAATCATCTTCCTGTGATGTAGCATCTTTTTAGAGCACATTGTCCAGTGTGTAGCCTGGACTGGGTTTTCCAGCTTGCAGTGATAATAATCTTTCTACAAAAAACTTTTTAGTGTGACTTTAAAAAAAAAAAAAAGAATAGCTTTCCTTTTGTTCTCCTGATATTATTCTGTCACCTTGTTAGCAAATACTCCATATTGATCTAAAGACCTATGTAGTTCAATCAGTTTTTTAAAATTGTAAAAGACAATTTTAAAATCCACTTTTATTTTATTTTATTTTATTTATTTATTTTTGAGACAGAATGTCAAGCTATTGCCCTGGGTTGAGTGCCATAGCGTCACAATTCACAGCAACTTTAGACTCTTGGGCTTAAGCGATTCTCCTGCCACAGCCTCCCAGGTAGCTGGGAGTACAGGCACTTGCCGCAACGCCCGGCTGTTTTTTGGCTGCAGTTGTCATTGTTGCTTAGCGGGCTCAGACTGTGTTCAAACCCACCAGCCTTGGTGTATGTGGCCGGCACACTACCCACTGAGCTATGGGTGCTGCCAATCCACTTTTATTTTAATCTAAGCAAAATGTGCAAGTGGCTTAAAAAGCCACAACCTTCCAACTATCTTTCCATTTGATCTATTACTGGCTATTGAGTGGAGGATTTTGTGACTGCACCTTCTTGCTTGTGCAACCCTACATTGCACCTGCAGTTAACAATTGCCTTGCAGAGTTTTTCTGCCTGTTTTGCTATTTATTCCCAAATGTTTCAACACTCCTATTGTATACCTCTCGGGACTGTTTTCCAAGTACTCAAACTCAGTGCTAAGAGTTTTTAAAAGAAGAAGAAAACAGAGAGAGAGAGAAAAGTGGAAAAGAGCCAATTAATCTATAAAGTCACCACTTTCCCTTCCCTTCCAGATTTTTCTGTGTGAGTGGCAAGTGGTTGTATCATAGTGAATATGTAAATCAAAAAATTTTTTTCTCACTGTTATATCATAAGCAGTTTTGCATGCTCTTAGTTATCTCAATTTTTACTTTTTAAATAGTGCATAATATTCTGTGACGTTGGTGTGTGGTGAATTACTTAACTGATCACTTGTTTGGGAGCATTTAGGTTGTTTACAGTAACTTTGTTAAATAGTTTTGCTCAACTTTTTCTTTTGATTTTTTTTTTCTGCTTGGATTAAATTTCTAGGGGTGGGGTTAACTAGTGAAAGAACATGACTCTTTTATGCAAGCTCCAACATTTGACTTTTTTTTTTTTTTTTTTGAGACAGAGTCTCACTTTGTTACCCACCCGTGTTGTGGTATCACAGCTCACAGCAACCTCCAACTCCTGGGCTTAAGCGTTTCTCTAGCCTTAGCCTCCCAAGTAGCTGGGACTATAGGCACCTGCTACAACACCCAGATTTTTTGTTGTTGTTGTTTTAGTTGTCATTATTTAGTAGGCCTGGTCCGGGTTCGACCCTGCCAGCCCTAGTGTATATGGCTGGCGCCCTAACCACTGACCAATGAGTGCCAAGCATGAATTTTTAATAGTACATTGGACTAGTCTTTCCCCCAAGACAAGTAGGTTTTCTCAGCCTGAAGAGAAAAAAATATAAAAGCTGTATGTCCCGAAATCATCTATCAGGTATCAGACTTTTATCCCTTTGCAGAATCTTGGATTTATCAAGATTCTTTGATCTGATTTGGGGTTCAAATCTTGAATCTCTCTGTACAGCCTTTTGCTTTGTTTTGCTTTCTCTTTCAGAGGATCCCAGACCCCACCCGCCTGCCCTTGGTGGCCCCCTGGAAGACGTACCCTCTCTTCTTTGGCACAGCCATTTTTGCATTTGAAGGCATTGGGATGGTAAGAGTTGCACTTTGTTTGTGGCCAGTGTTCTCTGGTGCCCTTGGGGCCCTTGAGGTCAGCTTCAAGAACTGGTAAAGAAGCACTGTTAGAAATTATCTTCTGGCAGTTACTAGCCAGTTAATGGGTAGTGTTTCAGGGATTCTACTGAAGTTTTCTAGCTTTAACTTTTCAAGAGAAATTATATGTCATTTTTAAACATTTACATTCGAGACCCCTCCATTGCACACTCCCCTCCTGTATGTGCAGTAAGCACTCAGGAACGTGAAGTCTGGAGTCAGACGGATGTAGGGTAAAAGTCCTGGCTCTGCCAAAGGGCAGCTGTGTGATCTTGTATGAGGACTCACCTCTCTGAACTTTCATTGTTTGCTCCTGAAAAGTGAGCTTAATGAATACTAATGGTTAGGATTAAGTGAGATATGTACAAAGTGCTTTGCACAGTCCCTAATACACGGTAAATGTTTAATACATTTTTATTTTTATTAATAATGTTATTTATTTTATTATTGAATTAATAATGCATGAATAATTTCTCTGCCTTAGAACATCGATGTGGTCTTTTCTGCATGTAAACAAGCAGCCCTCATTCTACTTCAGCTTTCCCCATCATTGCTATTTTACCCCAATTTTTTCCTTAAAGGGAAATCTGCCACTTAATTGTACATAATTTGATTTTTTTTTTATTAGACAGAGTTGGTAGAGCACTGTGGCATCATAGCTCACAGCAACCTCAAATTCCTGGGCTCAAGAGATCCTCTTCTCTTAGCCTCCCAAGTAGCTGGGACTACAGGCACCCACCACAACACCCAGCTATTTTTAGAGATGAGGTCTTGCTCTGGCTCAGGCTCGTCTTGAACTCGTGAGCTCAGGCAATCCACTCACCTCAGCCTCCCAGAGTGCTGAGATTACACATGTGAGCCACCGTGCCCAGCCTAGAATTCTTCTCTGAAAAAAGTTAGTAGCTTTCTTGGCCAAGGGTTTGGCAATGGGAAGACTCTTCTCCTTTCTTGGCATTTTTTTTCTCCCCATTGATTTCCGTAATACTGCATTTTACTCTCAAGAAAGGTTTTTTTTTTTTTTGTCAAAATCCTGAGGACTCACCCAGATCATGTTGATGCTCTGATGTCCTTGGGGAGGCTTCAGGGATGACCTCATGTAAACCATTGATTGTCTTAAGGTTGGAAATATGCCTCTGTCCTCTTTCTTGGGGCTTCTGGCTGCCCAAGGAGGCTGTCTGACCTTCATTCACAAGCACAAAGTGTTTCCTGCTGCTGGGGTGGGGGCCTGAGTGGACCTCTATTTCAGCAGTGAGAAGGAGGTGCCAAGAACTCAGGACTTGAGAGAAGTGGAGAAGGTGTGAAAAGATGCCCAGAGACTTTGGGTTCTCAAGGGACATTGTACTGCGAATTTGTATCAGTTTTCTCTTCTAACAGCACAGTGCAGAAGTTGTTCTCTGCTTTGTTTCACTAGCCAAGGCTTGTGATACATTGTCATTCTGTAAACATCCTCATCTGTTACTTCAAGATTTCTTAGTATCTTCTGTCTTTACCACAGAGAGAGGACTCTGCAGTTTTGACTTTTAGTTCTGGATTGAAGGGTTGTCCTGCGTGTCAGGGTGAAGCGCCAGACTGCACACTGCGCGTTCATGGTGCTCTCTGTGTCCACACCATTGTCCCAGGCCTGAGATAGGACATGGAAGAGAGGGCGCCCTGCCTTCTGGCTCTTTGTACTCTCGGTATCAAGCAAACTGATGGTTAAGTTTAGAAGCTGTTTCCAGTGAATGTGAATTAACTGGAGCTTGAGACCCTGGAGCTAATGGTGAGGGATGCTGAGGGTCAGAGGGGTGGTGCCCCTTGGAGCCCCTGGCCTGAAGCAGGGTCATGGAGTTGGGTATATACAGATATATAGATGTGCCATGCCTCATGGCCACAGGCACTGTAGGAAAATGAATGTAACGGCAAGATCAAAGATAGTTTGTGGGGCTGCTAGACATTGCCCTGTGCTGTTACTGGCGGTTAGCTGGGACACATGCGGTGTAGGTGATAGCAGATTGTGAACCACACCTGCTCTTTTCACCAGCCCCACGATCTAATCTGCATAAAGGGTCTTTGGTTATGCCAAAGTTAAAGAATGTCTCCTGTTTTGATGAAGGAGGCAGCAAAGGTCAATGGTTTGAAACAGGAGTCTGGAACCTGAGCTTTGTTAAGTCTCTAAGTCTTGAGATCCTCTATCAAGTCATTGCATCTTCTGTACCTCAGTTTCTGTAACTTGGAGGTTTAAATTGTCCCTGCTGGTAGCCTCCCCTGTTGATCTAGAGTGGCAGTTTTCCTTAGCCTGTGTTTGGCACACTTTGGACAGCTCAGGAGGAGGCTGTGATCTTAAATGAGGTGTCCACTGGTGTGACCTGACAGGGCCTGTGGTCACCATTGTCTGCACTCATGGGATCCCATAGCAGGAGGGCAGAGTGTTGGCCTGGGCCAGGAGTCCTGGACTCTAGTCCCACCTCACCCTTACCTCTTAGAACTTCCTGGCCAGACAGTGGGCTGTGGAGTCCCCTCCACTCCTGAGAGTATAACTTCTGATGAAACCACTTTGATTCACTTGTCCAGTAAAGAACAAATGTGCTTTTGGGGAATTCTGAGGATAAAGAAGTTACTTTTTTCTGAGAACATTAGATTATTTTTTTGGCCATTAATTTTGCTTTTTTCGGTGCTTTCTCTCCTCTCTCGCTTCTCTCTTACAGGTTCTGCCCCTTGAAAATAAAATGAAGGATCCCCAGAAATTTCCACTCATCCTGTATGTGGGTATGACCATCGTTACCATCCTCTACATCAGCCTGGGCTGTCTGGGGTACTTGCAGTTTGGAGCTAACATCCAAGGCAGCATAACCCTCAACCTGCCCAACTGCTGGTACGTGATGGGGGAGGGACACCCAGGGGCACTGGATATTTGAAAAAATTAATGGGTCAAAGTGTGGATTCTTCCTCTTACCTCTTAAATCAGCCCACTTCACTCTGGCTTGTCACTGCCACAATCCCCCAGGCAGCACTCATTGCCACTGTGTTTTAATGAGGGATTCTTGTGGAGACTGCTGCTAATGCCACCCGTTGATCAGCTGATTGATATGCCACTTGTTCCTCAGAAATCCTAAGTGCAGAAGAGCCATGTTATCTAGTCTATTCTCTTTATACCATCCCAAATAGATGCAGTGCGGGGAGGGCAAATCTGCATTTAGTCACCAGCTCCCGCCAGTCCTTGCCCTTGGCAGTTGCAGGCTGGATGTGCAGTGGGAGGGTCTCACTGTGGACCAGAGGCTGTGGGGAGGCCTTTTCTACCTCTCTTTCATTGGTGGCTGTATTATAAAGAAATGCTGAGACATACTGAAATGCTTTCTTAAAAGGTAGATGTCCTAGGGTGTGTGCTAAGCAACCATACTGTTTTGAAGATTAAAATCTCACTGCGGAGAACAGCTGTTGGCAGACACTGAGGAGCTGGTCAAGTGTGCCAGGGATCAGAATAATTTTTCAGTCCAGCATGGCTGATCTGCCTGGATGTGCTCTCCAGACCTCTAGTCAATGAGACTTCGGGTGAGGACAGATTGAGAAAATTGAGAAAAATATTTGTTATGTCACTATCTATTCAGGAGGGTCAGAGAATCAATTTAGTTGTACAGCCATCCTAGTAGTAACCCAGAAATGGGCCATTGTTTTCAAAAACGTCTTTCTTTCTTTCTTTGCTGCTTGATTTCATTATTTTTTCTTATATTTAATTAATACATAATAATTGTACATACTTATAAGGTATGTATTGGCTCGGTGCCTGTGGCTCAGCAGGCTAAGGCGCCAGCCACGTACACCTGAGCTGGCGGGTTCGAATTCAGCCTGGGCCGCCAATCAACAATGACAGCTGCAACCAAAAAATGGCCAGGCGTTGTGGCGGGCGCCTGTAGTCCCAGCTACTTGGGAGGCACAGGCAGGAGACTCGCTTGAGCCCAGGAATTGGAGGTTGCCGTGAGCTGTGATGCCACGGCACTCTACCCAGGGTGACAGCTTGAGGCTCTGTCTCAAAAAAAAAAAAAGAAAGAAAGAAAGAAAAGTAGCACTTTGTAGACAAGATTGCCTCGTGCCTTTTTCACTTAATAGTGAAAAAGGAGACATGGAGACAGTTCCTCATTAGCTTCTGGAGTTCTGCCTCATATGTTTTAACAGGTATATGGGGATACCCAGTTGCCCACTGGTTGAAATTTAAGTTGTCTTCCGTTTTTCCTTCTTAAATCATGCTGCAAGGAAATATTTTGAATGTAAATATTGTGTACATGTATAAGCACATCTGAAATATAAATTCCTAGGTGTGAAATCGCTGGGTTCCAAGGGCATATGCATTTGGTAGGTGTCACCCAATTGCCGTGGGACATTTTGCGCTCCGCCTGGTGATGTATCAGTGCGCCGAGCAGCCTTTGAAAGTATCCTGGCTCTTTCGGCAGGTTGTACCAGTCGGTGAAGCTGCTGTACTCCATCGGGATCTTTTTCACTTACGCGCTCCAGTTCTACGTCCCGGCTGAGATCATCATTCCTTTCTTCGTGTCCCGCGTGCCCCTGCGCTGCCAGTTAGTGGTAGACCTGTTTGTGCGCACGGTGCTCGTCTGCCTGACGTGTGAGTAGAGAACAAGTTCATTGCTTGTTTGTTTTCTACCCCAGGGTGTGCAGGAGCGAGCGCAGGTGTTGTAGTGAAGCTTCCTCTGCTGGGTGAGCAGAAAACTGCCTCGTCCTTTCACTTTCTGAGTCGAGGACATCCAGATGGTGACATGAATTATTTATACGTGTATTCTAACAGTAGTTTATACGATGTGACATGCTGTAAAGACGGTCACAATTCAGAGTGAACACATACAACTAATATCCCATAGAAAATAAGGTTAAAAACCTGAAAGAGAGCCTATTAATCCATATCTGTAACAAGGGCGCATGTTTGCTTATTTTTCAAATATCATTTTTTCGAGCATGGCAGCCTATTCCTTATATTTCATTTTGAACCTGTGTAATACTATTCTAGACACTTTTAGGTGTTGGTCTTACTAAATATATGTAGAAAATTTTTACTGCTTAATCTAGGTCTTAGATTTCTCATTGGGTATTTTACTGTCCTCCCCTTAACCCCATGCCAAGGGGTGTGAGTTAAAATAGTAAAACACCCTATTTGCTGTGGGTTGAAAATTGGAGTAAATAAAAAAAGAAAGTAAATTCTCTTTTCTATTTTCTGTAGCTTCTATAAGTTGGTAGGCTAGACAACCCCTGGACAAATTGGTCTATAATATCTAATTTAAATTGCAGGCAATTTGCTTTTCAAATTGAAATGCATATAGAGTTCTCTTTTATTCACTCTAGGCGGCTCTTTTTCTTTTCTTTCTTTCTTTTTTTTTTTTTTAGATTTTCCTTTTGGGACAAGAACTTCTTTATTATGTTGAGACTTCCCTGGAAATTTTCTTAAATTATTCAATTTGAGCTTCTGTCTTTGGAATAAAGATAGATCTGTATGATGGTTTTTATTTTATTCAGTATTGAGTGTATCAGAGATGAAGGATGTGCATGCTGTCTGGCATTTGTTCACAGTCAGACCTCCAGCCCCTCTCCTAGACCAGGCTATAGAAACAGCCCAGACAGCAGCTAACCCGGGGCCCAAGATTATCTGAAGCCAACTGCTGTTCCCAGAGCAACTGAAAAGGACATGATCCATTCTGTTTTCCAGTAAATGGCCTTAATGTCTTGGGCTTGGGCTCTAGACTCTAATGCTGTCTTGTGCCAGCAACTCCCAACACTTAGATCATGGACAAATCAGCTCTAAGTAAAGGAGACAGCTTCTGTCTGTACAGTGTTTTTACAGTGTCAACCCTCAGGGTCCAACTCTTGAATCCAAAGGGTGCTGGAAGAAGGATGGGGATAGTTCAAGTAATTTGCTTCTTTTTTCAGAGTGGTTCCTCTAGAAAAAGTAGGCCCGTGGCTGACTGAATAGCTCCTGCTCCCTGCTCAGCGGAGCTGGGGCAGGGACATGAGCCTGACTCTTCTCTCCCCATAGCATATGCCACGCTTTTCTGGCCAGGATCATCTCCGCCGCACCCCGCGGCAGGCAGCAGTCTGAGTCGCAGACCTCGTCCTGTCCTTAGATGCCTCTTGCTCTTGGCTTCACTCTTCCTGGCTCTGTCTGTCGGTTTGGTCTCCACGCTACAGCTTGGGTGCTCAAAGGACACTGGCTGCTTTTGATCTTCAAGTGCATGAGGTCATTTTTCCTTTCTCCTGTGATCTCTTGGGATTTAGCACTGCATTGTCATCATACTAAAGAAGGCAGCCCCTTCATCTCGGAGAGAATCTGGCCTCTCTTAAACCTTCCCGGGAGACTTTGAAGTCATTGTGGGAATCATTAGAGGCATTTTATTGCAGCAGCAACTTAAATGTATTTCAGTTTATTTTGTTCTTGCTTCTCTGTTCTTTCAGACCTTTCAGCACAAAGCTGATTGGTGTGTGATTTTAGATCTTCAATGTAGCAGATTTTTAAAAATCATATCCATACATTTAAATGGCCATTTATTGTGTTGCTCTTTCTGGCGTTTTTCTATCTTTCCCCCAACTTTCCTCCTCTTCCTCACCCTGTATCTCCAAGGAGAATGGGGGGATTTGGTCTGGCCTTATATTTTTTCCCTACCTTGAAATTCAACTTTCTCACCCTTCCCCACAGCCCCCCCCAAATTCCTGTGGCTGATGCCTACTTTTTGATGCTTAATTTCAGACTATTAGGAGAGGAGGGGAAACAAGCTTTGCAGAGAGAGGTGCTCTTTTCATTATGATTTCATATAGGACAGCATTTACTCCCAGCTCATAGTTTTGGAAATGCAGATTTAGCAGATCCCTTAAGTCCAGATCTTGTGTAGAGGAGGCTGGAAGAGGCTGGCTCCACCCAGGGGAGTAGGACGGAGAGGAGGAATTGTTTTTTTGGATTCCTTGGATAATCACTTGTTATACAGCTATTCATACTTGAGAAACACTTTACTTGAGTTAGGTATGAGACTTTCAACAACATTTTATTGAAGGTGTAATAACATAAAGCTGTGTCAGCTAAGAGGCCTGTCCACACTGGAACACAGAGCTGCAAGACATTCCAGGCAGTCAGACCTTTAGATCTTGAAGCTTGCAGGTCCACACAGAGTGGCATCTCAGAACCTTTTGGCCTTTTAGATGTGTAGACTTGAGACTGCAGAGAAGAAGGGCAGCATCATTAATTAGCTGTGCAATTTGGGGCTCCCCCTGCCAGGAACCCTCATGAGGCCCTTTAAGATAGGAAGGGTGTCTGATTGCTGAGGTTTCTTCCAACTCCAAAATTCTGTGATTCTGATTCTTTGTAGCTACTTTGAGCTTGATTTTAAGTTTCTACAAAGATATTGCTTTAAAAAAAAAGCTAATGTAAAAGCATTTGGGAATAAAAGTAGTAGAAATTTTTAGTCTCCTACTAATTTAACAAAGTAATTCAGATTTTTGTATTTTATCTTCTATGCCTTAATTTTCGTGGGTGCATTGTAAAAATAATTGCAATCATAGTACACACATAACTTTGTCTTTTGCATTTTATTTGATTTTATATCAGGACCATACATATTCTTCATTAATAACTTCATGAATACATGATATTAAATTGTACTGGTGAATGATATTTACCAAAATACTGCTTGGACAGTTAAGTTGTTACCCTGGCTTTCATTAATTCTTTACTTTTACCCCCCCAATCAAATTTTATAACAGTCGAAGACTATTATTAATTTTAGACAAATATCTAGACATTTAAAAGTCACGTGGTAGGTTTTACCAGCATTGATCCTAATAAAATAGCAGAAAGAACTCCCCAGCCCAAGAGCACCAAATGTCTGAGGCATTTCTGTAAGTGCGTATTTGTTCTTGTACGTGCTTTCTCTTTTTTCATGCATAAGTCAGCTCTTCCTGATGCTGGCCCAAAACCACAGCTCCAGGATCCCAGTCATTTCCTTCTTTGAATATGACCGTTTGCCTCACGTTGCTTCAGCAATTTAAAGATCAGATTCTTAGGGCCTCTTAGCCTGAAGGGAAGCTGTTTTGTAATTCTGTTGGAGCCCTCTTGAGTAATCATGTGGTCTGGTTTAGGTGTCCCCAATTCCCTCCCTCTCTGTACATGGCACAGCTAAGCTCCTGTAAGAGCTATGGAACTGCAGTTAGGAGTACACTTTAGATGGGGTGTTTTTGTTTTAGTTTTTAACAGGGGGAGTAGGGTAGGGCGGGGTTAGGTGTGTTCTTAGTTGGCTGCTTCCCTAGGTCTCTATTTTATTACATTAAAAGACATTTAGTACTAGAAGGGGTCTTTCTAAGTAGTAGATTACTTTGCCTCTGCAATTAAGTTAAAGCCATTTCAGACGGCAAAACAGACACCCCTGCGGCTGAACTCTGAGGGCTTTTTATGCTAGTTTGGTTTGGGCATCCTTCTCTTCCTCTTCCCCTACTGTGTTGGCGGAAGGCTCACTCTTCTTGCTTCTCCATTGCCAGTCTTTAGGGTTGAGTTGTGATGTCCAGTCCAGCTAGGACAGGAAAAGGGACTTCCATTTGCAGCCCTGTGGCCTTGGATTTAAGAGAAGAGAAATGTTTGCCTTTTATTTATTTATTTTTTTTTTTTGAGATAGAGTCTCACTCTGTTGCCCAGGCTGGAGTATAGTAGTATCATCAAGTTCACTTAGCCTCAAACTCCTGGGCTTCAGTGATCCTTCTGTCTTAGCCTGCTGAGTACCTGGGTCTGTAGACAGATGCCACTCTGCCTGGCTACTTATTTTAATTTTTGTAGAGAAAGGATTTTGCTATTTTGCTGAGGCTGGTCTCCAACTTCTGGCCTCAAGTGATCCTCTCATGCCAGCCTCCCAAATTGTTGGGATTACCATCATGAACCACTGAACTTGGCTTCCATTAAGAATATTTTTTATGAGACATACTTATCTTATACAGTAGTAAGAATAAGAACAATGATATTATAAACTATCATGATGAAATAGAAGAAAAGATTCTGATCTTCACTAATCTAAGAAAAAGATTCTGATCTTCACACTTCTGTCTGTATTTCTGCTTAACTCTTATCACAGAGTAGAGCATATCTGATTCCACTTAGCTCTTTGATGAAATGCCCAAATGCCCATATAGCACAGCAACATGAGAGAGAGTAAGGAGGTGACTGACTCTCGGGGCAGGGAAGGGAGAGCCTGTCTGACTTCTCTTCTGCCAGGAGTTGATGTTCTCTGATAAAGTATCCTCCTTTCTTCTCAGTGGAGGTGCTCAAGTAGCTGGCACTGGAGGAATGTCACACTGCCTCTATTGATGCAAAACCAGGTGGGCTAGAAGCTACCTTTCTGGCACAATCCTGAGTTCTAGGGAAGTCACCTCATCACTTTGCTGTGCCATCTGGAGCAGCACACCAGGCTCCCCTCTTATCAGTGAGCTGAAGGAAATATCCCAGGACACATCCTAAGGGACCCAGACTGGGTTGTACAGTTCCTTGGGGTTCCAGGGTTTGGTGAGACTTCAGTGGTCATCAGTATGAATAGTCACCACTTTTCAATGGGAGGCGAAGTGAGGCCAAAAATGATGAGCTGATTTGCCCGGGGCCACAAGGCTCCAATCAGGCAGGGTCTGGTAGTGATAGTAGTAAACACTGAAGCATTTATTATGTGCTTTTAGTGCTTCGCGTTCTTTCCGTGAGTGATCGCATCTGACCAGTCCTGTTTAGTAGTTGGGAACATGAGTCTAAAAGAGTTTGAGTAACCAACCACTTAGTGGTAGAGCTGAGATGGACATTCTCAGTCTGGAGCCTGCAGTCCTTGACCACCTCTCCCTGGGGTGTGGTTCTCCTGACTGCCACCTCGATGCACTTTCTAACCCCCTAGACACCCAGGGCCGTCACTTTGAGGATAACGTTAGGCACATGGAGAACCAGGCTCCAAGAGAGCAAGTGTCTTATCGTGGATCACACAGCAGATCAGCTCTTGCTGAGTATTAGATCACCCATTGTGGGAATGCTATTTCGTCAACAACCTACAATTTTTATAATATTTCCAATTTTTTTTCCCTCAAATTCTCCCCTCAAGATTTGGGGGATGTCACCAACTCTGTGTATTTAGAAATAATTAAGAGCTGAAACAGGATCAGCACCTGTAGCTCAGCAGCTAGGGCGCCAGCCACATACTCCGGAGCTGGCCGGTTCCAATCCATCCTGGGCCTGCCAAACAACAATGACAACTACAACCAAAAAATAGCCGGGTGTTGTGGTGGGCACCTGTAGTTCCAACTACTTGGGAGACTGAGGCAAGAGAATCGCTGGAGTCCAAGAGTTTGAGGTTGGTGTGAGCTGTGATGCCACAGCCCTCTACCAAGGGTGACAGCTTGAGACTCTGCCTAAAAAAAAAAAAAAAAAAAAACTGAAACAGACTACTTTTAATTTTATTTTCCAAAGCCTTGAGATCAGTGAAGATGTTATTAGGAATTGCCATTATAATTGATGAATACAAGAAATAATAAAGGATTGCCCCTAGATACCAAACCGTGGCAGAGGTGGACCCCTTTGTTATTAGGCTTTGAATCCCTTGTCCAATTCCCTTTGACAAAGCAGAAATAGGTCAGGGCTGAGTGTATGCTGGATTCTCTGCCATACCCTTGTGGTTTGTCCCTGGGAAAGCTAACCTGGGTATCTACCTCCCCATTGCTTCGCAGACAGGATCTTTCTGCTGATCCAGCAGATCCCCTTCCTGCCTCCTTCCGTGGATCCTGCCTTTCTGTCCTCATCGGGTCCATGAGGTTACTGTACCAGGGGCTTGAGGTCCTGGATCCTAGCACCAGTGCTGGCACTCTCTATCATTTTCCCCTCGGGGCTTCTCTTCCCACAGTAACAGTAATACTGTTGTGGAGTTATTATCTATGCCCATATACTGGGGCAGATTACTTCAGTAGTGCTGCTGCTAGACAATACTGGATGGACAATGCTAGGCTCCGGTGGCTTTGGGGCCTTTAAAATGTGGCTAGTGTGATTGAGGAACATAATTTATTTGATTTTAATTTGCTTAAATTTAAATGCCACCCATGACTATGCGCTGCTGTCTTGGACAGCACAGCTTCAGAGTAAGTGTCAGACGGGAGTCATGAATCTGTCTCCCCTGCTAAGCCTTGGTTCCCACAAGCCTCCCACCTTACTGCAGGGAATGATATTCCAGTTTAAAACTAAGTGTTTCTGATAAAATCTGTTCTCTAACTGTAATTCAGTCCTTTCTTCTGGTGCTCAGCCAAAGAAGCAGCGAGTGATTCAGATGCTGGAGGTAAAATTGGCTTTGTTGGATGGAGACGCTCTGGCCGTCTCCCCAGTGCGACGCCTTCTTTACTATGACCTGACTACATTTTTGATTTATGCCAGAAGTTAGAACCAAGCCCCCCCCCCCCCGTGGAAAATGTACCCCTTTTGTAAGACTCACTGAGGTAATAGATAAGCTCTGGATTGCTGTTTTAATGCTAAGGACATTCTTATTTGGTTATGACCAAGTTAAGGATGCACTTTTCATGACTAACAAGATGAATATTGTTGTAACTGAGGCCACCCATAAAAACATACGGACCCCCACTTTGGGTACAAATCAGAGGTGATTTTATTTACTCCTGTGCAGGGGGCCACTGCAAAAAGGCAGACGGCCCAAATCAGGTGGTTATTTATTACATCTGCACAGACGGACTGCTGCCCCCAAAAGGCAAACGGCCCCAGACAGAGAAGCAGGTAGCCTTTTATACCCTTTTGTGCTGACGTGGCAAAGCAAGCATGTACAAAAGCGAAACGTGGCTGTTTACAGGGCGGGGTTACAGTCAGGTGGTTAGCTCAGGGGGTTACATCATGGCAGTTAGCTTGGGGTGGGGCTACAGTCAGGGGGCTGGCACCGGGGGTCGCATCGTGGCAGTTGGCACAAAAACTAACTTGGCTTGAGAAACTCAGTTACCTGGGAAACTCTGCTTGAGTGAGTTTCCACTATTGTTTCAACCTGTGACTAGGGAGGTTGAGATAAGTTTCTCATCATTGTATTTAGACATTGCTAGGGAGTCAGGGAACTCGGAACTCTTCCTTGTCAGAAACCTGTTCTCAGAATTAAACCCAAAAGGGGGGTTTGAGACAGATGGGGACTCAGGCTGAAACAGTTAGGGGCCTTTAGGGGTCTTCTTGCCCGGTCGGTTACTACAATATTAGTGATGATAACATGTTGTTAAGTGTGTGTGTGGCCTCATTTGATCATGATGACAGCTCTGTGGTGTAGGGGCAGTCAGTACCCTCATTTTGCCAACAAGAAAACTAGGGAATACGAAAGAGTTCTAGCTTCCCCCGTGTCACCCACCTACTTAGCAGGAGAGCCAGCATCTGAACACAAGAATCTAATTCCTGAGTCCGCAATCCTCAATAAAACTGGGAAGCTCTGGCCTCTGCTCACCCATGGAAAGATCAGTAAAATGTAGGGTCTATGGGTGTAGGAGGGGTGTGTCCAGTGATGCCTACAAACAACCGGTTTTATTGCCTGTTTGGAAATGCTTTTTGAATTGGTTTGTCATGGTATCTTTCCAAAGGAGGGTCCCCCCCCAGGCATTTTGTTTCTTGTTAATCAAGTCGCAATGCTCATGTTGGAGGTGCCCTCAGTGGTGAGAAAGCAGTTGCTCAGACGTAGTCCACTTCCCTCCTTTGGTAGAGACCAGATTGCCCTGGAATGTGATTTGGTTCCTTTTTGCTCAGAAAGATGGGAGTAATGCCCTGTCGCAGGGAAAGCTGAAAGCCAGGGGACCACGCCAGAAGATCCAGGTTCCCGTCCCAGTTCTACTGACCTTGTGGTGTGCCCTGGTTATTCCACACCTCTGGACATTCATTGTTTGGAGATTGGTCTGGATAATGTCTAAGTTTTCTTAACCCTTAATAGATGCTGAATTTGATGACCAGGGAGGGGACCTCTCCCAGCTCTGGGCAGTCTTGAACAGGCATGTCCTCTCTCCCTGCAGGCATCTTGGCCATCCTCATCCCCCGCCTGGACCTGGTCATCTCCCTGGTGGGCTCCGTGAGCAGCAGTGCCCTGGCCCTCATCATCCCACCCCTCCTGGAGATCACCACCTACTACTCAGAGGGCATGAGCCCCCTCACCATCACCAAGGACGCCCTGATCAGCATCCTGGGCTTCGTGGGCTTTGTGGTGGGGACCTACGAGGCCCTTAATGAGCTGATCCAGCCAACCAATGCTCCCATTCTCATCAATTCCACCCGCGCCATTATGTAATGATCTGTGTGCACCTCCCCACTGTCTGCCCCATCTCCCACGCGTCCCCCAGTATCTGTCCCCAGAGCTTCAGGTCTAGTCCAGGCTCTGGGGAAAGGCAGGGTCACTGTCTGGGAACCCCTCTACATGGCCCCTAGGTACCTTGCGCCAAGTAAGCCTGGGTGCAGGGGAGAGGGCGGGGCACAGACAGGCGGTAGATTACCTTAGTGACAGTGCTGTCATCCTTTATTCATACTTCTTTTAACCCAGAATTCTTCAATTCTTTCCCTCACGCCTTCTCTCTCCTCCACCCAATTATTCCTGTTGCACAGCTCACTTTATGTAAAACTTTTGGTGCCCCTCCCCCACATCTTGTCTTCTCCTTTCCTGGGCCAGGCGGAGATGAAATAAGTGGGCACTATTCTCCCTCTTCATAAAGCTGATCCTCTTCCTCAACTTTCTTCCCAATATTGTACCTCAGCGTTCTCCCTAGTCAAGTCTCCAGGGGGTGGCTGGACCTACCAAATGGTTTAAAACCAGCCCCCCAGACTGGAGTTTTTAACTTTCCTCTCTGATTTGCTATGACCCCCAGGGCAACACCTTCTCTTCTCTGGATTCTTCAGTATGGGTCACAACACTGTATTCTTATTCGCTTCAGCTCTTAAAAGATATATGAAGTGCTGTCTAAACTGAAAGTATTTATATTTTATTTAAAATTAGCTTTCTGTTTTTAGACTCTGTCTCTAGATCTGGGGTTATTATGAACTGTTTCTTCCTCAGTAAACTTTTATTCAGCTTCTCCTGCTGAAAAGAACTTTGCTCCAGGAAACTTCAGTCTTGGCTGAGGACCCCAGAGGTTTTAATCAGGATCCTCTAAAAGTGTACCTCTCTGGGAGGCGTGGATTTTGCCTCCCGCTGACCAGCCTGGTCTCATGTTGAAAAGCTATTGGAGGACTCAGGAAATCTCGTGAGTACCCTGGGCTGAGGGAGGGTGGCCGAGTGGGAGATGTAGAAAATGGTTGCTTTGTGTGTTCAGGCCCGTTTTCTAGCCTCAGCCCCCACTGAGCTAAGAGGATGGCAGCCCTTGGTTGCTGTCATGCAAGGAAGACACCCACGCTGTTGCCATGGATCAGATACTGAGGTCAGTGTGCACAGAAAGCGTGAAATTAAGTTCATAAACTTCACAGCAGCTGGTCTGACACTACGCACGGTGCTTGTTTACAATCAGTGGGGGATGAGGCAGGACCAGTGCCCACCCTGCCTCCGTGACCCGAACTTTGGTGAGAACCACCGAACACTAATTGGGACCCCTGTTTTCTCCCCAGTTGTGCCTCCCTGAGTCTGGCAAACAGCCCGGGCGGCTCACCTCAAGGCCAGACCTGAGATTTGGGGGCAAACTGTAGAGAAGGCAGAGGAGGATTTATTGCCTGGCTTGAGCTTCTTTCTGCTCCTCCTTTCCTCCAGGCGTGGGAAGTATTTCAAAACCAAGTTCATTACCTGCCCAGCTGCTGCTGCACACATGTGTCGTTGTCGTTGTGAGTGCACAGAGCGGACTCTCGCCTCCGCTCCCATCACCAGGTCCTTGCTTAGCTGGAGATAAAGTTCACCCTGCGAGTTGGTTAAGGGAGAGCAGCAAAAATGTATCAGGGTTTTGTTTTTTGTGTTTCGCCAAAGTTCGCAAGGGGCTCTGACCCACCATCGTGGCCCCAGCTTTTTCTTTCTCTTCTGTTCAAAGCCAGTAGAGTGGAATTGAGGTGAAGGGCCAGGAAAAGGGGACTCTGGCTCCTAACCTACCTGATAATGTATAATATTAACTTAAGAACATGTCATCACTATTCTCCCTCAGGAGAGTGACACTTTTTACCCACCTTTTCTGCTCTTTGGTGGGTTCTAACGGGTGCTTTTGTGACCAAGAATCTCCCGGGAGTAGCAGAGGCCCTCTGAAGCCTCAGGCTTGGAATTACCAAAGTGGGCTGTCGTCTTCTGTTGCCAGGCTTGGGCTCTGGGGCCTATCCTAGCCTAGCTGTCTGCCTCCAGCAGTGCTAAGAATTGTTTTCATTGAAAGGTAGGTGCCAGTTGAAGGGGCCAGACTTGTGTCCTGCCCCCAGGTTCCTTGGTGGAGGCTCCTGTGTACTCAGAGTTGCTCGAGGCAGGCTTCTTTGGGCAAGTTCTGAGATTGAGACTATGATGCTGGAACCTGAGGACTGGACAGCGGCATACTGGGATCCCCTGGCTCCAGCTCTTAGCAAACTGCAGGCTATTTATTGCTTTAAGGCCCCTGGCCCTGGGAGCCTGGTGTGTAGGAGGGCTGCCTCTAGCTTCCAAGATCCTGGAAGCTAATTTGTCATGGTCTGTTTGATCTCGTTCCTGCGTTCCTGCTACACTGACAGCCTAATCGCAGGGCTCCTTTAGAAGACCCAGGCAAGGCAGATCCAGTCGGAGGGCCTTCTTGGCTGTGCAGCTGAGCAGCTCTTGAGTATTAAGGAAAGGGTCAGCCAGAGGAAAGTTGTGGGAGGACGCCCTCCCTCCTCTTCTGCCACCCACAGGGCTTCTTGAGGCAGAGAGCCCTTCCTGGAATCTTCCCACTGCTGGTTGGGAACCAGCCCGAGCCTTTCCTCATGCCCTGACTCTGCTGCCTGGTGAAAAGGGACCAGGACAGGTGGAAATATAATCATGGAGCTACAGAGCAAAGGCTTTCTGAAGTGTGAGGCTGTATCTGCTGGAGCAAAGGCAAACTGGGTTTTCTGGGCAGACACTGTTGTGCCCTGTGTCCCTGCCACCATCTCCCCAGTTTCTATGAGCCCAGAGGTAATAGCTTTCTCAGAGCCCCCTGCGGTTCTCTCCTCCAAATGCTGCTGTTGTGAGCAGGTGGCTCTCAGGGGTAGTGCTCGCCTCCTCAATGCAAGCACTTGCTGGAAAGAGTGTGACCTTGTATTTTCTGTTCACTCTGCCTAGGAGTTGTCACCCTTCACAAGTGGCATTATTTATATTGTGCTGCTGCCCAGCTGCTAGGAACCTTTCATCTGCACAAACCCTGGCCAGATGTGTAGAAAGATGTGGCATGTTTTAGCTTAGACCCACTCTCGCCTGTCTCATCTCTGCAGCCAGATTCATTGGCTGATGTTCACCGCTCGCTGTTGACCCTATGAAGGGTAGAATTTGCAGTTGTATGAGTAGTCTTAAAGTGTTCATCCCAAACAAGTGCATTAGGAAAATCATTTCCCCCTCCCTGTTCTCTTGTCTTACTTTTTTCTTCTCAAATTTCCCCCATCCTAGAGTGTCATCTCTATTTAACACTAATGTTCACCTCATGCTTTTTGGAAATGTAAAAAATCTCAATCTATGTCTGTTTACAGCTCTCTCTGTTCATTTCCTAGCAAGGGGACTGTGTCATGGGTTTATTGCATAGCTGAGGAGGTGTTAAGGCAGCCTCAGCGGTGGCTCCTGGTGGGAACACAATGTTGTCTGAGAAGACACACAGTCCAGGTGGCAGGAAAATGATTAGGAGGTTGAGTTCAAGTCTGCCTTAGAATTTAGTTTTCCAAAATACATTACAAATCTCTGAGACTATAAGGGGGAAAAGAAGGGGATGATTTGCCTTTGAAATCACGGTTAATACTTTTAGATGGTTTGTCTGGCTGGTTCTAAGACTGTTCGCTGTGACAGCATCAGCCTGTTACATTCCCTCCCTTTGGTTTGTACCACTGGGTCATTCCCTGGCCAGGGGACATAAATGGTGCTCACAGGAGGTTGTCTGAGTAAGAGAGGTGGGAAATGAGGGAAAGGTGCCTGTCATGAGCTATGTCCTTTAATTTCAACCAAGATGGTGCTGCTGGGGAAGCTATTTTCTTTTAGTGAATAATAAAATCAGGTGACTGTATTTTAAAGCATGTCAGTAGATGTGTGAATGAGAGGAATAAGAAAAACGACTATACAGCAGGTCTTGATAACTAAAAAGTACTGTGTGTGTTATGCGCCTACATGGATGTGTATTCCTGCCATGGTACGTGTAGAGATGTGGGTCGTGCCAGAGCTTGTAGATCTCGTTTTGGGTTCTGCTTGTGGATCATGTGTTAAACTTTTCCTTTTCAATAAATGAATTTTATTTTTTATTTTTGAGAGGTTGCAGTTTGTGTCTCTGTTTTCATGCTTCCCCCTACCCCCCGCCTTTTTATGTCACTCAGATTGCTTTGAAAGATCTTAGGTTAAAATGTTTCTAGTTTGTGCCACAGAGTTCCTATGGGGGAGTGGTGCTAACAGAAGAACCATCCCTGGAATCAAGATGTGCCTATGAAGAAAGGAACCAGGACATTTTTTTTCTGTTAGACAATCCTCCCTTCCCTAAATCGCCTGCTTCCCTTGAAAACTTCCACCCTCTCTGTGCATACCAGATGACCCCACATAGTAAGTAGGGTGGTTAGTTTTTTGTATCAACTTGGCTATTCAATCAAACATTAATTTAGGTCTGGCTGTGCAGGTGTTTTGTAAATGTGGTTAATAGCTAATCAGTTGCCTTTAAATAAAAAGAGATTAGTCTCAATAATGTGGAAGGACCACATATAACCAGTTCACAGGCCTTTAGAGCAAAGCTGTGGTTTCCCTGAAGGAGAAATTGCCTCATGGCAATGTTGGCCAAGTGGACCCAGAAAAACCTTAAAAACTGGCTTCCCGGCCATGACAGGACAAAAGACCAGACATGCCTCTTGATACCACCTCCCTTTTGTGATTTAGACACAACACCTGACGAGCATTCATGTTAAAAGAGAGATCATAAGACTGAAAGGATTGATTCTTTGTGGTAGTAAAATACCAAACTATAAAGAGGATCTAAGGCCATACCAGGCAAGGGTTAAGTCAGACACCCCAACTCCTAAATAATAATCTACACTAGGTTCTGATTGCTAAAAGGATTTTCTTTTTCTCTAACAACTAAACAAAGACTGGCCTTGAGATAAGCAATATTAAAACAATTCCAGCTCATTCACCCCCAGACTGACTCCCTCCCCCACAAGCCATAACTACAGCTTTGATGGTATAAGAGACTGATTGCAGTAACCTTCTCCTGATAAAGGCCCACGGGTGATGGACTGGTTCTGGCAAATTTAATGGAAGCTGTGCACTTGAGCTCCTTATGTCCTGAAAAGCCATTTTGACCTATAAGACCTAATTGTACCAGATTTGAATGTTACGTCTCCTCCCGGAATTGAACATGGGTCATACATAACATGCATGTTTATCCAGTATGCATGTACCAGGGCAAGTTTCATGAATATTCATGGCCCTCCTGTTGAATAACCTGTTGAATATGTATACTTGGCTGACCTGTTCAGCTTAAATTCCTGTCTTTCCCCTCCCTGTCTCAAAGTGCCTGTATCTCATCTTAGCCTGAGGCTATGCTTTCTAGCCTGTCAGAATGGTCCACCTTGCAGGCTGTAACCCTTTATAAGAAATAAAGCTCTGCTTTCCAATTTTATGATTGTGTGATTTTTACATTAACACCGCCCGTTTGATTCTGATACTGTCTACCTGGAGATAGCACTATACTGCACAGGGTGCATGGCCCCTTCCTTCCACTGCCCATGCATTCCCCAGGTGGTTTTTACCTGTGCTCTCACTGGCTAAAAACTGGAGTCCCTACAACCCTCACTTGGGTTTGATTAATTTGCTAGAGCAGCTAATAGAACAGGGAAACACATTTACCAGTTTATTATGAAGAATATTACAAAAGATGCAGATGAAGAGACACATAGGGTGAGGTATGGGAAAGGGTGAGAGCTTCTGTGCCCTCCTAGGTGACAAGCCACCACGCATTCAGCCATCTGGAAGCTCTTTCACCCTGTGCTCTTGGGCCTCTTGTAGAGACTTCACTGGACAGGCATGATTGACAACTGTAAAATTGTTCTTGGACAAAAAAAGTGTGCTCCTATAGACTGGGGAACCCCAGCAAGGCCTGTCTGTTCAGATTTGTTATGGCGTCTCCATGAAGCATTCCTTCCTCGAGGGTATGGGCGGGACCCCTTCTGAAGTTAGGATCTTATGACCCACAGTCAGACAAGGCAAGTCAGAGGACTTCTTTATGACCGCCCCAAGGCAGAAAGGCAGGGGGAGGTTAAGAGTATGTGCTTAGATTCTATGACTTGGAAAGAAATAACAAGGGTTATGGGAGTTATTAGCCAGGCACCATGGATGAAAACCAACATAAGTGTATCATAAGATCATATATAAGAGGAATGACAGGACCAGCTGAGCTGCCCCTTAGATGATTTGAAAACTAATCTTTGTTGACTACTGAATAAAGAAGTAGAACCTTTCAATAGGAACATTATTAAAATATACTGTTTTACCAAGAAAGGAAGGTGGGGAATGTATTGTGACTATCTTCATTATTGACTTTATTTCTGGAACTGGAAGGTCAAGGATTCAGTGACTGTGGCAACCACCAATTGATAAGTGGCAGAATTGGAATACACATGCAAACCTTCTGGTTCCAGAAACCAAGTGCTTCCCAAGCTCTGGCTGCCTCCCTGTCTTTGTTACAACATCAGGAGAGAGGTCGACCTTGATGGACGATTTGGAGGGTTAAAGAGAGTATTATGAAGTGCCAGATGTCAGCTTGGTCCTTGTAGCACAGTGGTTACAGTGCCAGCCACATACCCCGAAGCTGGAGGATTCGAACCCAGCCTGGGCCAGCTAAACAACAACAACAACTGCAACAACAAAAATAAAATAGCCCGGCGTTGTGGCTGGTGCTTGTAGTCCCAGCTACTCAGGAGACTGAGGCAAGAGAATCACTTAAGCCCAAGAGTTTGAGGTTGCTGTGAGCTGTGATGCCACAGCACTTTACCCAGAGCGACATAGTGAGACTCTGTCTCAAAAAAAAAAGCGCCAGATGTCATAAGGACACAGAGTTTACTAAACATTTTCTGAAGTATTAGCTGACTTGAAAACTCAGACTTAGCAGTTGTTCTCCTTACTGGTTGGCTGTATCTCCATCCTCTACGATCATGTTGTGCCCAGCAGTTTCCCAGAGACCACACAACCAGACAAGCTGAATTTGCAAGGGAATCTCTTTATTGAAGAGCGCTGGCGACTGCCTCAGTGTCCGAATGAGGGGTTTCTGAGAGCAGCCCCGAGTGCTTAAGGAGTCGGGTTTTTGAGGCTTGGTCTGCATCCTGGTTGGCACGCAGGCTGTCCAGGTGCATTTGGGTGCGGTAGCAAGCAAGCATTGTACAGAAGCAGAATTTTGCCGTTAGTTAGCTATACAGCATACATCTTTTTTTTAATATTTTCCCCTATATCTTAGTTCCAGTATTCTTTCCACCTGGTATTATTTAAAGGTCAGTCCAGGGAGTTAGTCAAGCAAGAAGTTAGTGAGTACTTTCCCATCTATCTTGGGAATGAACCAGACTTATTCCATTTTGTTGCGGGCTTGCAGCCCAGGAATTTTCCAGGAGTTAATCGGTATTTTTCTACTTCAGCCTAGACCTAACAATGTCTGGCTCTCTAACTTTGTGCATCCCTCATTCCTCTTTTAGACTATCCATCGCTTCAGGGTTTTATTCCTGATCACATTCATACCTATGGCTATAATTTCCGCCAGAATCCAGGCCCTCAGGGTGTGCCCACTGCACTGCAGGAGGCATAAACTTGAGTGACAGTGGCCTGAAATTTGGAGCCTAAACCAGGAGCTCTTTGTTAGGTAGGCTGGCTTCCTTGTATTCTGCCCACTGCAGATGTTGTGCTAAGAGACAGTAACTGTCTTTAATGGTGCCCTTTGCTAGAACCGTGGCCATTGGTCTTTACTTTTTAAAGAAAATCAAGTTTAATTGACATATAATAAAATTCATGTGTTTTTTTTTTTTGCAGTTTTTGGCCGGGGCAGGGTTTGAACCCACCACCTCCAGTATATGAGGCCGGCGCCCTACTCCTTTGAGCCACAGGTGCCGCCCTATGTGTTTTATACACCAACAGTTCAGTGCGTTTTGCCTGCAGTCATGTGACCATAATCTCAGTCAAAATATATAATGCGTCCTTTGCTCCCCAAATTTCCCTTGTGCCCCTTTGTAGTTAGTCCCATTCCCCTACCACTCAGCCCTTGGCAGCTGATAATCTGGAGTTTTCTTTCCTGTCTCTAGTTTTGCCTTTTCTAGAATGTCATTTAAATTACCCTGCTGGGGTCAGTGCCCATAGCACAGTGGTTATGTGCTAGCATATTCTATCTATCTCATTCTATCTCAGCTGCATACACAGAGGCTGGGAGGATCGAATCCAGCCCAGGCCAGCTAACCAACAATGACAACTGAAACAAAAAATAGCCGGGCATTGTGGCGGGCGCCTGTAGTCCCAGCTACTTGGGAAGCTGAGGCAAGAGAATTACTTAAGCCCAAGAGTTGGAGGTTGCTGTGAGCTGTGACGCGACAGCACTTTACTCAGGTAAACTGAGTAAGACTAGTGAGACTCTGTCTCAAAATAATAATAGTAATAATAATAATAATAAATTACATTGCTGGGTGTCAGTGGCTCAGTGGTTACAGCATAAGCCCTGTGAACCAAGGTTGGCAGGTTTAAACCCACCCTGGGCCTGCTTAACAACAACAAAAAGTTACACAGCAGTGTTTGTTTCTTTTGCTGAGCAGTATCCCATTGTATAGATGAACCATCCTTTTTTTTAATCCATTCACCACTTCCTGAAGTTAGGATTGGCTCAAATGTTCTGCTATTAGGAATAAACCTTTAAATGCTAATGCACAGGATTTTGTGTAGATATGTTTTTATTTCTCTCAGTAAAAACCTACAGGTGGAATTATGGGATGGTAGGGTAGGTACATGCCAGCTTTATAAGAAACTGGCAAATTGTTTTCCAGAGTAGCTATATGATTTTGTATCCCCACCAGCAATGTATACCTGATTCTGTCATTCCTCACCTCACCTCCTTCTAGGAACACAGAACATTTTCAAGCCCTTGTCTGCTCATCCCTCTGACTCCAGCCTCCTTAGCATACCCTGCCCTCTCTAAGTCCTCCACTCCCACTCATCACAACTGGCCAAATACTCCAAACCTTCAGGCCTTCACTTTGGGGTATTCCCTTGGCCTAGCTGCCCTTCTTTCTGTGCTAAATTGGTAGATCAGCTGTAAGAACACAGCTCAAGTGGCTGGGCCTCTGTGGAGTTCAGTGGGAATTTACAACTCACTCCTCAGCAATACTGGCTCATTCTTTCTCAGGTTAGCCTAGTACCTAGAGGAAGGTGATTACTTGGCCACTTTCCCTAGATCATAATCTGCTTGAGGGCACTGTTCAAATCAGAATGTCCCTGCCTCTACTGCCTCCCTGCAGAGGCTAATCGTGTATCTGGAATTGTTTGTTTACTACTAAATTCAGTGTCATCTCCAGTAGTGAATAGCATCCCGGCCTGGTGAAGAGTTGACATCGCTATATTTATTCTGAGCTTTGTATTGATCTAACCAAACACCTTCCTTGGTTGGATGCTATAGATTATTGTGGAATCTTGAGAAACCTTTAAACACTATCTTTTTCCAGCCCAGTCGCTGGGAAAAGTTCTGCTCTTCATTCAGTGAGAGAGCCTGTGATCCTTCTCCAGATGGAGCAAGCAGGAGCTGCCCAGGAACCTCCAAAGTCTGTCCACCATGGGCTGTAGACCAGCACCTGAGCCCGGTGTCCCAGTGGGCAGCACTTCAACATACAAAGAGGATGGTCCGGAAGTTCTATACTGGACCAGCAAGGGTCCTGGGCAAGTCAGGCCAGGTCTGAAAACTGCACATACTTGATTTCTCTTCCTCTAGCATTTTTAGAACCTCCATAATCTTTAGCCCAACAGAGAGCAGTTTTCCTCTCAAAGTCTTTGACTCTGCCCTTCTTCCACTCCAGATTCTTGCTTTCTAGGGATTCTAGCCAGGGCTTTAGGCCTCCTTCTGAGACCCCAGGTATCTCCCTCCAAGCACTGCCCTGATTTCAGAAAAACACATTTTCCCTTTCTATAAAGCCATCAAAAACACCCATGTGACGACAGCTGCACAAACCTCCCTCACTCCACCAGCACCTGCAAAAAGCTGTTTCACAATTCTTGTGCCATTTGTCCTGGGTCCTGGCTACATTTCCTTCTCCCATAGAAAGGCCTCTCTAGCTCCTGAAACTGCTGCTCACGGGGCGTGGTGGTAAGTCCTCACCCCCACTACCCGCTTCCGGGCCACTCTCCTGTAGCCATGCCCAAGGTTGCTGTGTCACTCTTAAGGTCTGGCCCCAAAGCTGGATGAAGGGTTACAGGAGAGGCCTAGAGTTGAGCTACCATGTGAGCAGACTCCCATCTCCCCAAATCGGGACACTCTGACTCTGTTAATGCTGCCTAGAATTACAGGAAGTTCTTGGTTTATTCTGAACTCAACCCTCTTAAGTCGCGCTTGCTCCTATTTATTCATCAGTCTTCAGGTGTCCTGTATTTGTCATTTTCTTTCATGAACCCAAGAGTAAGGCACATACTATGTATCTTGAGTCAGGCAGTTCTGGATTAGAGAATCTTGGCCCTGTCACTCATGAACTCTCAAATCACTGACATAAATTATAGGCTATTTAATTTCTCAGTGGCTCAGTTCCTCTATCTGTAAATGGAGATGACAGTACTTAGCTCATGAGGGTTTTATGAGTTGTAAATACGTAAGCATGCTAAGTATGTGCATGGCACCTGCCACATAGCAAGTGATTGGGAAGAGGGGGCAGCAGAGGAAGTGAATGATGGTAGCAAGTATTATTATGGTGAACTGTAAAATCTCTCTCCTGCTGTGTCAGTCTCAGGACTTTGGAACCAGAGCCCCAGTGGCTTGCCCCCTGGCCGTCCAGGCTGAGCTGGGTCTTGGTCTCACAGCGCCCTCTGGTGGCTAGTCCGTGAAGGTGCAGGCTTGTGAGGACAAAGGGAAGGCGGGGCCTGAATGTGGGGGAGGTGAGCAGGTAGAGAGCAGTCCCGTCCTGGAGAATGAGAGACAGGTGCTGCGCGGAGACCCCAGGCTGGGTGTCACACTGAGTTAGGGTCTTAACTCTGTGCAATTCTAGCTGTGAGTCATCGGACAAGTCCTTTTCCTCCTTGGGCCATTGGGTAAGGAACAAAGAGAGTGACTGCATCAGGTGACTGCATCAGAGTTTCCCAAAGATTAATAGGGTCCCTGGACGATCATTTTTACCTGAATAGTTATGTGTTTTCATGTGTGTTAGAAAATATTCGTAATCCTCAAACCCTTTAGTTTATAGATATTGCCGTTTTAAGATAAATAAAACATATCTTTTAAAAATCTAAATACATTTTTAAATACTAAGTAAATAATAGTACAAGTGCCATTCTACCAGAGCACAAATTACAAAAGCAGTAAGCAAAACAATGGAAATTTGGGCAACACTGACTAGATGATGTGTGATTTCCTGCACAGTCCTGATCAATCCTACCTATATACTACCTGGTATTATTACCTATCATAACAGCCACCATTTATTGTTTATGCTTCAGTGAGCTTTATATTTACATTTATTCCACACAACAATATATATAGCTATTATTACCATTATTTACTACCTTCATTTAAATGAAAATTGAGAGGCCCAACTGAACTTTGACAAAGGCACAAAGGCACTATGATGGAGAAAAGGTAGTCTTTTTTTTTTTCTTTTGGCCAGGACTGGATTTGAACCCACCACCTCCGGTATATGGGGCTGGCGCCCTACTCCTTTGAGCCACAGGCGCCACCCAGAAAAGGTAGTCTTTTTAACAGATGGTGCTGAACAAGCCACATGTAGAAAAATGAATCTAGATGCAGACTTTACATCTTTCACATAAATTAACTTAAAATGACCTCAGACCTAAATGTAAAATGCAAAAGTATAACTTTCCTAGAAGATAACATAGGAGAAGATCTAGATGACCTTGGGTGTGGTGATAACTTTTAGGATATAACACCAAAGGCACAATCCATGAAAGAAATAATTGATAAGCTGGATTTCATTAAAATTAAAAACTTATGTTCTACAAAAGACAATGTCAACAAAATGAAAAGATAAGCCACAGACTAGAAGAAAATATTTGCACAAAACAGGTATCTGATAAAAGACCGTTATCTAAAATATATAAAAAAATCCTCCCCATTTTTTTTTTTTTTGGAGACAGAGTCTCAAGCTATCACCCTGGGTAGAGTGCCGTGGCATCACAGCTCACAGCAACCTCAAATTCTTGGGCCCAAGCGATTCTCTTGCCTCAGCCCCCCAAGCAGCTGGGACTACAGGCGCCCGCCATAAAACCTGGCTATTTTTTGTTGTTGTTGCAGTTGTCGTCGTCATTCTAGCTGGCCCCAGGCCAGGTTCAAACCTGCTAGCCTTGGTGTATATGGCCGGAGCCCTACCCACTGAGCTACAGGCGCTGCCTACATAAATAATTATTAAAACTGAACAGTAAAAAACCAAAAAAGTCTAATTTGAAAAATGGGACAATCATCAGAGAAATGCAAATCAAAATCCCCCTGAGATATCACCTAATTCCAGTGAGAATAGCTCAAATCGCATCATCCCAAAGCTGCAGATGCTGACGAGAGTGTGTAGAGAAGGGAACACTTTTACACTGTTGGTGAGACTGCAAACTAATACAGCCTCTTTGGAAAGAAGTATGGAGAATCCTCAATGAACCAAAAGTAGACCTTCCACTTGATCCCACAATCTCTTTATTAGGTGTCTACCCAGAAGAAAAAAAAATTACCCTAAGGACATTTGCAGTAGAATGTTTATCGCAGCTAAATTCACAGTTGCTGAGATACAGAATCAACCCAAGTGCCTATCAACCTATGAATGGATTAATAAACTGTGGTATATGTATACTGTGGAATTCTATTCAGCAATGAAAAAGATGGGGACTTTACATCTTTTGTATTATCCTTCATGGAGTTGAAGAACATTTTCCTTAGTAAAGTATCACAAGAATGGAAAAGCAAGTATCCAAAATGCTCGATGCCGATACGAAACTTGCAGACAAACAAATACACGCTTACACAAGAGAAAAACACAATTGAACTCAAGTGAGGGAAGGGAAAAGAGGGAAAGGGAAGGAGGGAGGGGATCGGTAAACTCTCACCTAACAGGCAGAATGTAGGAATATTTGGCACACTTCCTGGGGAAGGGGCACAACTACAACCTGGACTTTGCCTAACAAAAACAATGCAACCCAATCGTCTGTACCCTCATATTGTTCTGAAATAAAATAATAATAGTATAAAAATTTCAAAATGGGGCAAACATCCTGAGAGTTACCTTGCTAAAGAAAATACATAGATGCAAAAAAAGCATATGAAGATGCTCTATATCATATATCTTTAGGGAAATGCAAATTAAAACAACTATTACACACCCATTAGAATGGCCAGAATGCAGACCACTGACAGCACCAAATGCTGGTGGGGATGTGAAGCAACAGGAACTCTCATTCCTAGCTGGTAGGAATACAAATGGTTCAGACACTTTGCAAGACAGTTTGGTAGTTTCCTTTAAAACTAAACATACTCTGGCCAGGTGTGGTGGCTCATGCCTGTAATCCCAGCATTTGGGAGGCCGAGGCAGGTGGATTGCTTGAGCTCACAGGTTTGAGACCAGAATGAGCTAGAGCAAGACCCGTCTCTAAAAATAGCCAGGCGATGTGGCGGGCACCTGTGGTCCCAGCTACTTGGGATGCTCAGGCAAGAGAATCGCTTAAGCCCAGGAGTTTGAGGTTTCTGTGAGCCATGACACCATGGCACTCTACCAAGGGTGACAAAGTGAAACACTATCTCAAAAAAATAAAAATAAAAAATAAACTGGCTCAGCACCCATAGCTTAGTGGGTAGGGTGCCAGCCACATGCCCTGAGGCTGGTGAGTTCAAACCCGGCCCAGGCCTACTAATCAACAACAGCAACTACAACAGCCAGGCGTGTGGTGGGTGCCTGTAGTCCCATCTACCTGGGAGGCTGAGGCAAGAGAATTGCTTAAGCCCAAGAGTTTGAGGTTGCTGTGAGCTATGATGCCACAGTACTCTACTGAGGGTAACATAGTTAGATAAATAAATAAATAAATAAGACTTAACATACTCTTACCATACAATCCAATAATCTCACTCCTTGGTGTTTACTCAAAGGTATTGGAAACATATATCCATACAAAAACTGCATTTGGATATTTACAGCAGCTTTATTTATAATTGTCAAAAATTAGAAGCAACCAAGATGCCTTTCACTAGGTAGATGGATAAATATACTGGGGTACATCCAAACAATGGAATATTATTCAGTGCTAAAAGGAAATGAGCTCTCAAGCCATGTAAAGACATGGCAGAGTCTTTTATATTACTACGTGAAAGAAGCCAGTCTGACAAGGCCATACTGTACGATTCCGATTACATTACATCCTGGAAAAGGCACAACTATGGAGACAGTAAAAAGATCAGGGGATGCCAGGGTTTGGGGAAGGAAAGACGAATAGACAGGGCACACAGGGTTTTTAGGGCAGTGAAACTGCGCTACTATAAGGGTAGATATTCGTCATTATCCATTTGTTCAAAACACACAGAATGTGCACCACCAAGAGTGAACCCCAATGTGAAGTATGGGCTTCAGGGGATACGGCTGTGTCAGGGCAGGTTCATCAGTTGCAACAAATATACCGCCTGGTGGGAGATGTTGACAATGGAGGAGGTCCATGTGGGGGCAGAGGGCATATAGGATATCTCTGTACCTTCCACTCAATTATGCTGTGAACCTAAAACAGCTCTAAAAAAACGAAGTCTTAAAAAAAAAAGAGGATGAGTCATGCACATTCAAGACCACAGTGCAACACACTTTCAAGAAACCTGCCCAACCCCAGAGCCACAGTCTGCTGTGGGCGTCTCCCACAGAGGTGCCTCTTCTGCCCAGCTGGACTGGGAACTCAGCAGAAGGGTTTTTGCCACCATGGTTGCCTGGTGAAGTCACATTCAGCTGGGCCACAGGCAAGTGGTGGAGTAGCAGCCACAGACTGATTCTGGGCTCCGCAATAGCTGGCTTTCCAAAACCTGCCAGGGTCAGCCCCCTTGCCCCGGTAAGTGAGATGTGATACAGGGTGCTGGCTGTGGGCAGGAGCCCCCATGTTTTGTCCTGGGGCTCTGGCTACATTGCTGGTTAGTGGACTCATCACTCAGAGCCCCAGTTTTCTCATCTTTAAATGGAGGGACTTGAACTACTAAGAACACTTGTATCAGAGTTGGAGGCCTTTTTCCAAATATTTCCTGGGCCTCAGCCCCAGAGGTGGAGTGCGGGGCGGGGCTCAGGAATCTAGTTGAATAGTTTGCCAGGCAGGGAATCATTGTGCTTAATGATCTCTAGGGTTCCGTCCAGCTTCCAAATTCCATGAATCTTGGCTGAGAAGGGCCCAGGGACCCTCATGTCATCTCCCCGACCCAACTTCAAATGGGCTAAGTGACACAGAAAATAACAGTAAAAAAGATATTTTATTTAAAAAAACCCTCCAATGACGAAACCATGCATCTCGTCACTTGCAGTCACAGTCACACGCAGAGCCACAAGACACTCACACAAATAGACCCTCCCCCGCACAGCACCCTCTGTGTGTGGCACCTTGTGGGTGAGCCTCCATTGCTCTTCTGTTTGACTTCTATCTCCAAAAACAACACATTGAAAACTCAGAGGACCAGGAGAAGGGAGTGGTGAGGCCACCAGAGGCCGGGGTGACTTCTGGTCTCCACCACTCTTGGCTACATACACCCTACACATGTGTACACACATACTGTACATGGGTGCCCACATGTGTAGACACATGCCCACATTGACCCTCCATGCATAGGGCTGAGTCACTGCAGGTAACACTTGACTGGCAGGTATCTGAACTGGAGGGGCAGGCAAGGGCGGCATGTCCAGCGTGGCCACTGTTATCCAGCTTTCTGCCTCTACCCTGCCCCAAATGAGAGTTCTGAGTTCCTCGTGTCCAGAGAAGAAAAGTCCATTGGGGAAAATTCACCCAGACAGCAAGGTTGAAAAGTGCCTAAGAATTTTTTTTAAATGAAGAATGATTTCCTTCCTGCCTTTGGCCAAAAGTGCCTGAGAAACTTGGGATGAAGAACCCACAGTCCCATGAGGTCTGAATTCTATAACAAAGAAGGTTCAAGGTTACGCAGATCCTGGCAGGCCCCAGCTGGTGGAAAGTCATGTGACTTTCAGAGGTGAGTGAGTTGTTCTGAATCTGAGCTGCAGGAGCAGACCTCTGGGAAATGAGACCCAAGTGATGCTTCCAGAGCCCGTGTTGCCCTTGTCTTATCCCTGTCGCATGTTGACAGACGTGATGGATGTATGAACGAGGCAGGGCACATAGGCAGTTTTTGTGCCTGCTCACCCAGTGCTCACCTCTGGGCCTCAGGGGACACCGCATGACCCTCATTAGCTCGTCTTTATGGCAGGTGCAGTGGTTGCCTGTCAGGCATGAACCTGCCTGCCTCCAAACGCAGCTGTGGGCAGGTGTAAGCACCATCCCAGCAGAGTGACCAGGCACGGTAGTTCAGGCCCTGCCTGGCCGGGGACTGAGACCAGGAGATGGCCTGTCTCTCACCTCCCCGGGAGCCGGTTGCTCCTGGCTTTCCAGGTAACTGCTCTAAGCATCTCCCTCTCCAGGGCCCTTGTGCTGTTTCTGGAGCTCCATCCTCAGCTTCCCTCCACCCTCAGGGACTAGCTGGGGGACCTGGAGAGCACATTTCAGGGGATGGCTGGTGGGACTGAGGTTGGGGGCTTCCCTCCCACTCTCCCAGCCACACTCAGCTCACTCCCTATGAGAGAGGAAGAAGGTGCCAAATCCTTGGCCTCCTACCCACCCTGCTCGGAGAAAAGGGAGCTAGAACATGACCTCCTCACAGCTTCCGTAGTCACTCTCCACCATGTCAGAGCCCTCATAGTTGGGGGGCATGTGGGGCTGGCCCCGGCCTGCGAGAGGCGCCCCCTCTGCCTCACAGTCTGCGTAAGAGGGCCCTGCCCGGCTGAGCCGCATCCTCACCCCTTTGTAGCCCCCCTCTGCTAGGCAGGGCCCTGCCCCGCCCTGTCGGAACTGTGAGTGGTAGTAGCTGATGGCTGTGTACTCATTGAGACAGGGGGCGAGCAGGTGCGCCCTGGGACTGGGGGGCCGTGAGGGCATCAGGTCCTCCAGGTTCTGGTTGCTGTAACGGGGTGGGAGCGGCGCTCGCTTGTTCTCCACCTCCAGGGGGAAGGGGAAGCCCCCATAGAGGCCAGTGGGCTCCGGCACCGATGCTGGGGTGGAGTGGCGGTGAGGAGAGGGTGGCAGAGGGCCTGGGGTCACTGCAGAGTGGGCGTATGCCCAGCCATCCTTCCTGGGGTAGGTAGGGGGCCAGACCACAGCTCCGCCTGGATACGCTGAAAGGGAACAGCAAAACAGGGTGAGTACTGAGTCTCCCCGTGAAGCTCCCATCTGGCCCTACACCATGTAACTCAGCACATGGTGGCGATGGCCCCCAGGCGTGGGTGGGTATGTGGCCATCTATGGTGTTGTTTCTGGGAACTTTAGTTGATACATGGAATTTGGTAGAGGCAAATTCAAGGCTAGAGGGTTAACTCAATGCCTATACATTCTTCACATCTCTGCCACTGAGCCAGGGGCCAGGGAACAGGGAAGACTTGGTGGCGCCATGCAGCTAACCCCCACTGCTGGATATGGCAACCCCAGCCCAAGTCCTACTGGTGGGGTTCTTCTCCTTAACTGAAGGAAACACGCAGTTTGGACTCACAGGTGCAATGGTGCCTATCACAGACAGTGATAAAATGAGATCTTGATTGGAAATCAGAAGACCAGAGTCCTTGGTCCTAGCCCTGTCTCTGGTACTGAATAGTTAGTGAGTTTGAATAAGTTACTTCATCTTTATGGACTCCTATCAACCAATACCTGTTGTAACTATTGGTGAATATGCCAGAAATATGAAGTGCTTTGTGAATTCACTTCCTTTTGAGCCAAAGATGAGAGGAGGGTGAGGTCCTCTGTTAGGTCAGCCAGGTCTGGCCTGACACTGCTGCACACCTCCAGAGTGGGCAAATCGAAGCCTTGACCACTGTGCCTATTTCCCTTCTCAGAAGCATCAATGTGCTGAAATCCCTCTTCCTTTCCAGGGATTCTACTTAGTCCTATCCAGGGTTCACAAGCTCTTGCCATAGAAGAGTGGATCATGGTGCAGCAGACAAACCACAAACTCTGAGTCAAGAGACTTAGCATCCACTTCAGCCTTGAGTGCATCATGCCCTTGAGCACGTCCCATCACATCCCACCATAAGAAACTAGATTAGATGGTGGCTACAAATTCTTGTGCCCCAGATAATAGAGTGTTTAGACCTACCACCCCCTCCCATCACTCCCAAAGGCTGAGGGCCTCCAGCTGTACTGACCCAACTCCTCGCCTGACCAGGTTCTCTTGATGACAGACTCATTGCTGGAGTGGGAAGGGACCACAGCGGGTGGGAGTCTGGGAGGCACACTGCAGACCACTGGCCGCTGCTTAGAGTTGGGTCCAAATGTGACGAGCTCATTTGGAACAGAGGTCTTGCTGGACTCTGTTTGGTTCAAGTTGTTGCAGGAGCTGGTGGTCAATGGGTTGAGTTCGATGGCAGGCATGGCTTGGGTGTCAACACCAATGCTTCTGGCCAAGAGGTCTGGGTCTTCCATGGCCACAGGTTTGTGAGACTTGCAGCGGCGGCAGTAGAGGAGAAGCCCAGCTGTGCTGATGATGATGAGCACTATGGCCACCATGATGATCAGCAGCTCCTGCTGTCCCCAGTCCCCCCTTGTGATCTCAGGAGTGACCAGGCAGTGCCCTTCTGTGCATCCCCGTGCCTCCATTTCACACCTGCAGGGACAGAGGTGCAGTCAGGGGCCAAGTCAATATACTATCCTTTCCTTGTCCCCTCTTACAAACATCTATGGGCTAGAGACCTCTGCATTCAAACCTACCCTCTCCCATTTCTCACCACCCCCCCCCCCAAAAATTATCAAACTTACCAACATCAGAACTTTCTATCTTCCCTACCAGTAAAGCATGGCCCTCATTTGTGACCATTAGATTCTGGGCCCAGGGCATGTCTATTATTTTCCACCAGTGAAATCTGGGCATTGGACATCCTCTCCACATATGAGGTCCGATTTCCTCCTGTACTGCTGCAGCAGAGGCATAGCATACACAGGTGTTCTCAAGCAATAATCTCAGGGTCCCAGACACAAGTCAGCAGTTGCCCAGTAAGGGTAACCAGGCACCCGAGTTACCTGCTGCTCTCTACTACAAGCCCCACACAGTCCTGGTCACGCCAGCTACCTTATCCTTGCTCAAAGAAAGCACCTGAAACCATATGACCTCCCAGGGTATCTCCAGCTTAGCCTTTTGAGGTGTAAGGCTCCTAGGAAATGGCCAGTTTTATCTATTTTGAGGGGTATTCAGAAAGGTTCCTCAATTCCACTTGAGTCTAAAACATCTCCTAATGCTTGAAATTCACCACCAATATGCACGGATGGATAGCAGCATTTCCTACTGCAAAGTAGGGCAGGAAGTGGAGCAGGAAATGCCAGTTGCTGAGAAAAAGGATTTGGATTATCAACACATAGGGGAATCTTGGGCAAGGCTTTTCCCTTTCTGGGCCCCAGTTTTCCCATTTATCAAATGAGTGAGTGGACTATATTATTGGCTTTTATACATGGGCTGATAGCAAGGGAGTCCCTTGCTTGGGAGCTTTTTTTTTTTAAATTGAGACAGAGTCTCATTATGTCTCCCTTGGTAGAGTGCCATGGGGTCATAGCTCACAGTAACCTCAAACTCTTGGACTTAAGTGATTCTTTTGCCTCAGCCTCCCAAGTAGCTGGGACTACAGGTGTCTGCTACAACTCCCGACTATTTTTTTATTGTAGTTGTCACTGTTGTTTTTAGTAGGCCTGGCTGGGCTTGAACCCACCAGCCCCAGTGTATGCAGCCAGCACCCTAACCGGTGAGCTACAGGTGCCCAGCCAGTTTGTTAAAAATAGAATCCAGGCCCATTCTTGGAGATTATGTTGCAATGGATCTAGATTGGGTCCAGGAATCTATGTTTTTTACAAGTCTCCATCATGTTTTTTTTTTTTTTTTGAGACAGAATCTCACTTTATCACCCTCAGTAGAGTGCGGTAGCAGCACAGCTCACAGCAACCTCCAGCTCTTGGGTTTAGGCAATTCTCTTGCCTCAGCCTCCTGAGTAGCTGGGACTACAGGCACCCGCCAGAACACTTGGCTATTTTTTTGTTGCAGTTTGGCTGGGGCTGGGTTTGCACTCACCACCCTCAGTATATGGGGCCAGCGCCCTACCCGCTGAGCCATTGGCGCCACCCACCATCATGATTTTTTTAAAGGCTCCCAAGTTTGGGAGCCATAAAATCAGATAATTGCCAAAGTCTCTTTACCTGTAGGATTCTAGGAATGATGTTCTTTCACTTGCAGCTGCTGTAGCCCTCCAGGGCACAAGACAGGCTGCAGTGGGGCTCTAAACACAGTAGTGCCTGTACTGAGTGGAATCACTTTCCCCAAGTCATAGTCCCGAGCGAGAGAATGGACTTCATCCATTTTTAAATTGCAGCAAGGATTAGAATTACCAAGAGGAGCTGGTTAAAATGGCAGATCGCCTCCCACTGGTCTCTCTCAAGGCCTGAATGCACAGCTCACTCCCTAATGGTGTCACACTCAGGGTGAGGAGTCTGTGGCAAGCCGCCCCTCCTGGGCTCACCTGTCTCCCGTGTAAGGGTGAGGGCAGTTACAGGAAGCTCCCTCGGGGGAGGAGATACAAGTTCCACCTTCCAGGCAGGGTGCGGAAGTGCAGTTTTCCCTTCCTCGTTCACAGTGCTTCCCAGAGAACTGTGGGGGGCACCTGCAGATGTATCCTGGGAGGAAGAGGAGAAAGGTGAGGAGTGCACTGGCCTAGCCTGACACTTGTGAGACCCAAGTGTTCACACAGCCGCTTGATTGCCATTGACTTTTTGAGGGCCTCCTTTGTGCTCAACACTGTGCTGGGCGCTGAACAAGAGCATCTGGCTCCTGCCCTCAAAGAGCTTACAGTCACTTAAGCAGCAGTCCCTCAACTTGTTAGCCTAAGGTACTGGTCTCATGGAAGACAATTTTTCCATAGGCCAGGGGGTGGGGAGGAGAGGTTTGGGGATGATTCAAGCACATTACATTTATTGTGCACTTTATTTCTATTTATTGTTACATTATAATATATAACTAAATAATGATACGACTCACCATAATGCAGAATCAGTGGGAGCCCTGAGCTTGTTTTCCTATAGTGGGACAGTCCCATCTGGGGATGATGGGAGACGGTGACTTCCAAAGTTTGCTGCTTATGTCCTCAGCTCCTCCTCAGATCATCAAGCGTTGGATTCTCATAAGGAGCACACACCCCGTATCCCTCGCATGTGCGGTTTACAGTAGGGTTGTGCTTCTATGAGAATGTAATGCTGCCCTGATCTGGCAGGAGGCGGCGCTCAGGCAGTGATGTGAGTCATGGGGAGTGTCTGAAAATACGGATGAAGCTTCTCTTGCTTCCCCAATGCTCACTTCCTGCCGTGCGGCTGGGTTCCTAACAGGCCACAGACCAGTACCAGTCTGCTGCCCAGGGGTTGGGAACCGCAGAGGTAAAGAGCAGGAATGAACAGACTAGTAATAATAATAATAATAAACACTTGTTTAGTGCTAGTCACTAGTCTAAGAATCTTCATGTATTGGTTCATTTGATCCTCCCAGCAACCCTGAGAACAGGACCTGTACCATCCTCATCAAGGGCGGGCACAGGGGCAAGCAGATGAGGAAAACAGGCAGAGAAAACCAATGACATTTACTCGACGTCACTAAGCTAGTTAAGAGCAAAACTGGGAAGCAAACCCACACAGTTATCTATAATATCATCATCTCAGTCATTATAAAATCAGTTTCGTTGGAGGGAAATGTTGGGAGTGGGAGGCTAGCTTAGTCTTGGGAGTGGGGAGATATTCCATTTGAGACCTGAAGGATGAGTAGAAATTAGGCAGGCGGGAGACTGAGGGCAAAGAGGAAAGTGTTTCAGGCTGACGGGGAGAGTGTGCAGAGGCTTGAGAGAGGGTGCAGCATGTTCCAGGGGCAAAAACCACAAGGTGGGCCAGCCTGGCAAGGAACAGGGAGAGTGCAGAGAAGCTGCGTGTGGGGATCTGGACTCCATGCTATTCTGAAGGCTAGGGGTGCAGCACCAGTTTCTCCACAGAAGAATGGCATGTCTGATCGGAAGTGGATAAAGATCATTCTGGCTCCTGCTGCAAGGTGGAATACAGTGAGAGAAGCTGGGAAACAGCGAGGTGGCTGGTGCTAGAGAAAAGCTGAGAAGTGATGGGAGCTTGGGTCAGAGGAACAGCAGCTGGGATGGAGAGAAGTGATGGAGTCCTTGGATATTTTGCAGGTACAAATGATACAATGACGAGCCAATCAAAAATCCTCAAAGAACTCCAATTAGACCTCCCACTTGATCCTGCGATCCCATTACTGGGCATCTACCCAGAAGAAAAGAAAATTCTTTTATCATAAGGACATTAGCACTAGCCTGTTTATTGCAGCTCAATTTACAATTGCCAAAATGTGAAAACAACCTAAATGCCCACCAACCCAGGAATGGATTAACATGCTGTGGTATATATATACCAAGGAATACTTTTCAGCCCTAAAAAAGATGAAGACTTTACATATTTTACATTAAACTAGAGGGGGGTGAAGCACATTCCTCTTAGTAAAGCATCACAAGAATGGAGAAGCAAGAATCCAAGGTACTCAATTCTAATATGAATTGAGCTAATAAAAGGGGGTTGAGGGGAATGAGCAAGGGGGGAGGGGGAGAAGGGAGGGAGATGGGGGGTCATGGTGTATGGCACAGCTCTTGGGGGGTGGAAAACAATTATAAGAGGGACTGCATCTAACAAATGCAATCAGTGTAACCTAATTCTTTGTACCCTCAATGAATCCCAAACAATAAAAAATAATACTAATTATTAAAAAATAGTTAAATAAAAACTCTCGGAAAAATATGTGATCTCCTATTCATATAAAAATAAATTCCCGGCTCAGCGCCTGTGGCTCAAAGGGCTAAGGCGCCAGCCATGTACACCTGAGCTGGCAGGTTCGAATCCAGCCCGGGCCCGCCAAACAAAAAATGGCCGGGCGTTGTGGCGAGCGCCCTGTAGTCCCAGCTACTTGGGAGGCGGAGGCAGGAGACTCACTTGAGCCCAGGAATTGGAGGTTGCTGTGAGCTGTGATGCCACGGCACTCTCTCCAGGATGACAGCTTGAGGCTCTGTCTCAAAAAAATAAAAATAAA
>CAUYRH010062229.1:0-14482 GCA_963574655.1 Perodicticus potto
GGTTCAATATACGTAAATCTATAAATGTAATTCAGCACATAAACAAATTAAAAAACAAAGACCATATGATTCTCTCAATTGATGCAGAAAAAGCTTTTGACAATATCCAGCATCCCTTCATGATCAGAACACTTAAAAAAATTGGTATATAAGGGACATTTCTTAAACTGATAGAGGCCTTCTACAGCAAACCCACAGCCAATATTGTATTGAATGCAGTTAAGTTGAAACCATTTCCACTTAGATCAGGAACCAGGCAAAGTTGCCCATTGTCTCCATTGCTCTTCAACATCATAATGGAAATTTTAGCCATTGCAATTAGGGAAGAAAAGACGATCAAGAGTATCCACATAGGGTCAGAAGAGATCAAACTTTCACTCTTCGCAGATGATATGATTGTATATCTCATAAACACCAGGGATTCTACTACAAAACTTCTAGAAGTGATCAAGGAACACAGCAATGTCTCAGGCTACAAAATCAAAACCCATAAATCTGTAGACTTTATATATACCAACCATAGCCAAGCTGAAAAAACAGTCAAGGACTCTATTCCTTTCACAGCAGTGCCAAAGAAGATGAAATATTTGGGAGTTTACCTTACAAAGGATGGGAAAGATCTCTATAAAGAGAACTATGAAACATTAGGAAAAGGAATAGCTGAAAATTTTAACAAATGGAAAAACATATCATGCTCATGGCTGGGAAGAATCAATATTGGTAAAATGTCTATACTACACAAAGCAATATATAATTTTAATGCAATTCCTATTAAAGCTCCATTGTCATATTTTTAAAGATCTTGAAAAAAGAATACTTCATTTTATATGGAATCAGTAAAAACCCCAAATAGCCAAGACATTACTCAGAAATAAAAACAAAGCAGGAGGAATCACACTACCAGACCTGAGACTCTATTATAAATCGATAGTGATCAAAACAGCATGGTCCTGGCACAAAAACAGAGAGGTAGATGTTTGGAACAGAATAGAGAACCAAGAAATGAATCCAGCTACTTACTGTTACTTGATCTTTGACAAACCAATTAAAAACTTTCAGTGGGGTGAAGACTCCCTATTTGGCAAATGGTGCTGGGTGAACTGGCTGGCGACCTGTAGAAGACTAAAACTGGACCCACACCTCTCACCATTAAGTAAGGTAGACTCTCACTGGATTAAAGATTTAAACTTAAGACATGAAACTATAAAAATATTAGAAGAAAGTGCAGGGGAAACTCTTGAAGGAATTGGCTTGGGTGAATATTTTATGAGGAGGACTCCTCAGGCAATTGAAGCAGTATCAAAAATACACTAATGGGACCTGATCAAACTAAAAAGCTTCTGTACTGCCAAGAACATAGCAAGTATAGCAAGCAGACAGCCCTCAGAATGGGAGAAAATATTTGCTAGTTATGCCTCCGACAAAGGTTTAATAACCAGAATCCACAGAGAACTCAAACGTATTCGCAAAAAAAGAACAAGTGATCTCATCTCAGGGTGGGCAAAGGACGTGAAGAGAAACTTCTCCAAAAAAGACAGGTGCACGGACTACAGACACTTGAAAAAATGCTCACCATCCTTAATCATCAGAGAAATGCAAATCAAAACTACTTTGAGATATCACCTAACTCCAGTAAGATTAGCCCACATGACAAAATCCCAAAACCAGAGATGTTGGCGTGGGTGTGGAGAAAAGGGAACACTTCTACACTGCTGGTGGGAATGCACACTAATACGTTCCTTTTGGAAAGATGTTTGGAGAATGCTTAGAGATCTAAAAATTGACTTGCCATTTGATCCTATAATTCCTTTACTAGGTATATATGCAGAAGACCAAAAATCACATTGTAACAAAGACATCTGTACTAGAATGTTTATTGTAGTCCAATTCATAATTGCTAAGTCTTGGAAGAAGCCCAAATGCTCCTCGACCCACGAATGGATTAATAAATTGTTGTACATGTATAGGATGGAATACTATGCAGCCTTAAAGAGAGATGGGGACTTTACCTCTTTTATGTTTACATGGATGGAGCCGGAACTTATTCTTCTTAGCAAAGTATCTCAAGAATGGAAGAAAAGTATCCAATGTACTTAGCCCTTCTATGAAGCTAATTTGTAGGTTTCATATGAAGGCTATAACCCAACTATAGCACAACAATATGGGGAAAGGGGCAAGGGAGGGTAGGGGAGGGTGAGGGGTGGAGGGAGGAGGGTAATTGGAGGGTAATACACCTATGGTGCATCTTTGAAGGGTACAGGCAAACTTTACTAAATGCAGAATACAAATGTCTTCGTACAATAACTAAGAAAATACCATGAAGGCTATGTGAATCAGTTTGATGAAAATAGTTCAGATTGTATATGAAACCAGCACATTGTACCCCCTGATTGCACTAATGTACACAGCTATGATTTAACAATAATAGCAATAAAAGAAAAATCTTTCTATGGCTATTCAACCTATAGAATTAAACTTAGAGATAAAATACAGGCAATGTAAGTCTTAGTCTGTTTTGTGTTGATATAACAAACTGTAAGACTGTGTTATTTATAAAGAACACAGATTTACTTTTTACAGTTTAGGAGGCCGGGAAATCCAAGAGGAAGGAGGTGTTTCTGCTCTGTGCAATCTTGTGACTTCACCCTATGTAGAGGAGAGAAAGGGAAGAGAGTACTTGAGAGGGAGCAAGGGAGAAGGCAGAACTCTCCTTTACATCAGACTCATTCTCATGATAACCATCTCACTCCCAAGATGATGACAGTAATTCACTGCTGAGGGCCAAGCCATCATAACCTAATTACCTCTTATTAAGCTCCACCTTCCAACACTGTTGGGTATTAAGTTTTTAACACATGAACTTTGGGGACACAGTCAAACCATAGAAACATAATATCAAAATAAATGTAAAAGTACAGGTGACAAACAATGGGAGAAGAAATAAAAAGAAGTCATGTTAATATGCTTATCTTGTGTAATGGAGAGGCATGAAACACAAAATATGTGGCATAGTTAATGAAAACATAACGTTACTGTGAAAATGAATGCAAGGACTGTACCTTAGTCCACCATTCCAGAATTCTGGAACATCTCTCCTTCTTTGACACTATATGGGCATTACACTGGGGTGAGACAGAGTTGTTATTCCTTAGTTACAATTTGGTCACTCTAGAATTTTCAGAAGATTGAGGAGACTGCATATGATTGGGTAATCCTTTTTTTTTTTGAGACATAGTCTCACTTTGTCACCCTGACATAGCTCAGAGCAACTTCAAACTCTTGGGCTCAAGTGACCCTTCTTGCCTCAGCCTCCAAGTAGCTGGAACTATAGCACCAGCCACAACACCTGGCTATTTTTAAAGACAGGTCTCACTCTTGCGCAGGCTGTTCTGGAACTCTTGAGTTCAGACAATCCAACCACCTCTGCCTACCAGAGTGCTAGGATTACAGGCATGAGCCACCATGCCCTGGATAGTTAGGTAATCCATAAATATTATCTCTTTCAATACCAATTTTAGAAGCTATTATGAATCAGTGAATGCAAGAACATTCTCTGCAATAAATTTTTCAGACACAGTTTTTTTTTAAACATGCTTTAACAAATCAGTTGATACGGGGTTTGAATCTGCACTGCCTTATTTTAAAAACTGAAGAAATAAAGAGGTTAAGCAGCCTAAAGACAAGGTTACCCAATTTCCTCTTGGAGATGCAATTTGCCTCATGATAATGAATAGTCCAGGCAGAGATTTAAGATACTAAGTCAGACAGAGATACGATGTTATAGAGAGGATATTATCCACTCAACTGAACATTGTGGTTTGACTCTCAATATTCACTCCATCCCTCCCTCGTTAAGGATGCTCTTAGGTACAGCGTGGTCTTGACACTATACCCTGGAATGGCTCTGCTTAGTCTAATCTAATTAATTTAATTATTTTAATTCCTTTCCCTTTGATAGTGTTTGTTTTGGAAAACCAGGTTTAAGCTAATTAACACTAACCAATTTCCTCGCGAAAGTTACCAGAGCAAGAATAGATAGATCATACCATTTAGTGTAATCAAATGAAAAGAGAAATGCTTTATCACATGCTTTGTGAAATGTGATGATGAAAGCATTGCTAAGTTCCTGTGTCCATTATGGTGTTCCTATAACTGTGAGAGAAGCAAAGAGAGAATTACAGGGAAATGGAGTCTTGGTCAAAACATGCCTGAGACCCACTCATCCGTGCTCTTGCAGATATGTGAAATTGTCTGTTATTGTTTCAGCAAAGTTGACTTAGATTTACATTACCTAGAAATAAAAGTATCCCGACTACTAAACATGCCACTCCATCTGGTAGCTAATCTTATCAGTCAAATGGTTGCTCTGAGGGCTCCAGTTTCTCTTTTCTTCATTCCATTCCTTAGACACAGGAATGTTATGCAAGGGACAATCAGAGATCTATTTCCTCTTCATTTTTCTTATATGCATAATGATAGGAGTAGTGAGGGTTATACTTTAAAGATTCCATCACCACCACCAAGAACCATCTAAAACATGACCTTGTGCCATGTAATCCTAAAGTGATAATATATTAAGTCATACAAACTCCCTAAAGATATACTGAAAATACCTTGGAATATTCTATTCTTTTGTTGGTGTGATATCTAGGAAATGATAATGAAGTGATAATGAAGAAACCACATGGGTTACTGTAACACAATTAAAGGGTAAGAGTTATTCTTCTATCTCCTTAAGCCATATTTTGCTATGTATAATACACACTATTTTGCCCAATTTTTTGAGGAAAAAATGAGGATGGGGTAGTATGGCTTGGGAATCGGGGAGCCCAGTGGGCCTTCCGTGACTGCTGCACTCTCTTGCCTGGTCCCATTGGGTGCACAAGCTTCTAGTCCCGAAGGATCTGGCATTTGTTGAGAGTGGGCTAGAGTGACCTCCAACCAGTGCTGACATCAGGAAGGGGGTGGTGGTTGTTCTGGGGAGGCAGGCTATGATGAGGAGACTCAGAGTCCCATTCAGGCCCCCAGGGACCTGCCTCGCTGCCTGTGGGCCAAGTAACCACAGAAGCTCCCATCCTGCCATCTCACCTCATTTCTGCCAGGAGAGGGGGAAGGGGCAGCCTTCACAGAGTAGGTGGCTGCAGGAGGGCAGCACAATCTGCACCATTACCAGGAAAGCGTTAGCCCTCTCCAGATGTGTCTCCCCCTGCCAAGAGCCGCCCTGTTTCTCCAAGGACATTTACTTGAAAGTTTGGGCCAAAAATGTGAGTGTACATCATACACAGGAGCACATTTCACATGGAAAAATATGGTAATTACAAAAAATTTGAAGTTAATATTAAAGGATGTTAGCAGATAGCTCAGCTTTTCCCTAGTTAGTTCATAACTTGCATAATTATCCATTGAAATTGTCTGTTATAAATGAGTCTGAAATTATGTGGATATGTCACAATAAATGGTCACTTTTAATTATGTTCAAATGGATGCTTTGCCTGATAGCTTTTTGTTACATTAATAAATATTTCAGAGACAACGTATCCCTCATACCAAAGAAGAGACAACATCTCGAAATTTAATCAATCAATTTCCAGATGACAACATGGGGAAGGGGTAGTTACCAGCAAGAGGAAAACATTTAGTGGTGTGCTTGAGAAAAATATATATATTTGCTTTTTTTTTTTTTTTTTTAACTCACATTTAAATCACCATGGGCCAGAGGAAGTCAATGAGGAAGAGTTGAGCCAGTTCTATGAGGACTTCTGGGCTAAAAGATGATATTACCAACCAGTTGTCCCTAATATTTTGAATTTATGAGGAACTATGTGTGTCTTAGGTAGAAGGTTTCTAAGTAATATCTGGTGGCAGTGAAGATCCATAACTACTGGATAACACTAGAACTGTTATCCTGGAGTTTACACAGATGCTATCATAGAGTGTAGAGAGTTCCGAGATACCAATGATTTACAACACCTCTCTTTACAGATGATAAAGAGAGAAGTGGGTAGTACTTCTCATTTCACTCTTTGTTAAGTCTTAAGCGGATATCCATTCTCTAGAAGTCCATAGTCCGGTAAAATTAACCAAAATCAAATGTGACACTCCTTGTGAGTGAAAGAATTGAAATCAGCCATGTTTTGTTTTAAATGCTACACAACATATACAGGAAACTTTAAAAGTCTAGACACATCAATTGAAATTATATTGTCCCTAATAACTGACACATTTATTGGTAACTATCATTTTTCAACTTGTAATTTTAAACCCACCTACATGGACTAAGGGGAAAGTAGTTGTTTAAAGGCCAAGATGCTAGGTAGACCAAGAAAAAAATACACACACACTACCAAATGTTTTGTACATTTACAAATTGAATTATTACACAGTGCATGTAGATAGACCCTCACCTAGGTGTATGTGTGTGCAGTGGTAGGGAACACAGTGTAGACTTATAGATGTGTGTCTTAGATCATTCTTTAAGGAAGAATTTGTTGCCTTGTCATGGGAAGTGTAGTCAGCAGACAATCTCCAGCTGTCAGCTCTTTCATGGTCTACTGTATCCAACTGTAGATGTCCATATTTCCAGAGGTTATGACCTTTCAGAAGCACCTTAGATCCAATGTCTGAGATGGACGTATAAAGATCCAGTTAGTTTGGGCACATGAAGTACATTATTATAATCCCTAGCTCCCTGCCAAGATGCTTGAGGCTTTCTTGGGCGTGAGTCACAATTATTTCAAGCTTACTACTCATCCTTGTCTTTCATAGATACTCATCCTAATAAACATGTGGAAACCCAAGAAGCCCAAAGTCCGCCACTATGTACTTCTGGAGAACCCCAACTGCTGCAACGTATGTGTGCAGGTACATGTGCATGGTGTGTTGATTGACAGATAGATAGATGATTGATTGATTGATTGATTCTGTATCTGTGGGTTGATTTGTATTCCAAAGAAAGGCCATCTAGATAAAATTCTTGATTCCTCTATTTACTACATGAAGATAATAATTTATCTTAAAGGGCTGTATTGAGACTGAAATGACTTGACCGTTGAAAACTCAGAACAATTATTGGTATAGAGTATCCAACAAATGTCAATGATTTGCACATGTAGCCATATATGTATATGTGTATCTGTTGAGGCAGATTTCAGGAATATATACCTCTTTATTTATGCAGATCACTTTCCTGAATATAGTAATCATTGCTAAAAGATGCCTGTTTTTCATACTTAGAATAGATTACTGACAAAACTGCCTCATTTCATATTCAATAGATTCTCTGATCATTTTTTACTAATATAAACGTAACAGCTGTAAACATTGTATTTAAATTTAACAAGACATTCTTTATTCATTCAGTCTTTGCTGAAGATGATTTCTACAAAAGACTATAAAAAGTCATGTTTAAAAAGGAAACATCTAGCTGTTCATACCAGCTTTTCCTCCATCCTATAAGCAACTACTTTCTTTAGGATTTCAACTTCCATAGACACGGGCTCACGGTAGCAGTTGGGTCCTGATTGGGAGTTTTCTTTGTCTTCTTTTTGGTTCCATTTTCTGCTCCTTGAAACATCACAGAAATTAAAGTCTAGCAAAATGAGACTCTGATTTTCAATGTTCTTTTCTATTTTGTCATGTTCCTTCTTCAATGAAAGCGAGAGGACATTTTCCTGGAATTCTCAATAACCTGTGTGCTTTCAGCAAGTTTGTAATGTTTGAATGACTCTCATTCAACATGGCCAGTCCCTGATTCCAATGTTTCTTAGAGAGGGAAAGGGTGTGTTTTCTCTCCCCTTATCTTTGTAATCTCAGAGACAAGTTTCTTTCACAGGACTAGCTAAACATTAGGGTCATGTAAGTACTAAACAGAATGGACTTGGGGCAGGAAAGAAAAAGAACAGACAAGATATCTTTCAATGTGTTTTTCTGTCCTCAACTTCCACAGACAAAGAGGCAAGGCATGAGGCTACTGGGACCAGGCATTTTAAGAACTCTGAGAAAGGATGGGAACAATGAGAGGAGTGTCATTTTAAACATTTTATCCTTTTGTCAAACAGTCATTATTTGTGCTTGGACACTAGTTACTGTTTACCCAGGTAAGTGCAACTGTTTTTCAAGGACAAAACCAGAAAACTACATTCTATATTCCCTGAAATAATATACTATGAAGGATCAAACTTCAAACTCCCCATCTTTTCCCCCTCAACTTATACAGATGCCTGATAAATTACTTTTGACTCTCTAGGATGCTGCATTATAGAGAAAAAATTACTCCTTACAAATATTTTAAGATTTAAACAGCATATTGCTCTAAATTACACAAAAATTTGTCAGTAGTTTTATTGCTTATACAATTAATAATCATGTTTATTGGTTTGAATGTATATTCTATGTGTTGCCATTTCTGTGGGATTCTGGAGAGCAGAGTTCATACCTTATTTATCACCATATCTCAGCATTTAATATATAATTCACAAGTGGCCTTTGCACTTTTGTTTCCCAGAATACAATTGTATTGAAATATCAAAATTGCCTTGATTGGGTTTTATCTCCAAATATGCCCACATAGACGTGATCCTTTCTTATAAGCTCATTTAAAGGTAGTTTTCAGGGATTGACTTGAATATTGCAGTGACTCTTATTTTCTGTCATATGTATTTTGTGAGTGTATAAACAAAAGAAGAATCATTTCCAAAAGGAAGGATATGGATGTTCGTTACTTCTTCATTGCTGTTTTAGTAGAAATAAGTATAAAGGCAATAGCATGCAAGGGTCTTCCCAAAATATAAACAAACTAGAAACACACTTATTCACATTTTAATAGTTTAAGTTTTATGGAATGCCTTGTAGTAAAATTGTGAGTATTTAAAATTCATTCAAAATGCCAGAAAAGATACTTACAAGGAAATTTTAAAATATTCACATAATCGCTACTGAATAATTCATATCTCATAGAAGTCTCTGGTACTATAACATTTGAACTGTGTATATTGCAAGTAAACTTGAATGATTGTTTTTCCTATATAATTGACCGGCACCCTGTGTGCAAATAGACATTTTATTTCTAGAAGCTTTGCTGTTTTGAGCTGAACAGGTGCATAGTTTAAGTAAAATAAATTATTCATATGGTAAATTCATTTTGATATGAGATGCATTACCACAATTATTTCAGAGAGTTTTGAAGTAAAATGCTGTCACCCTTTGTTGATTTTTTTTTTTCATTAAAACAATAGAAGTGGATCATTACAAACTACTCAAAAAAATCTAGGAAAAACATTTTAATAAATTTAATAGAGTTGTGCATTAAGTTCTATGAGGTTCACAACTATTGGTTTCATAAAAGTATTTGTATATGGATAAATGGCCCCAAATTCTATGAATTCTAAAATGCACATTTAAGCCCAGATTTAAGATAATTCGGAGGATATCACTACCTTTAACTTGGTCCTTACCCTTTCTTCAATTTCAGAAAACAGTTCATTCATTCTTTTTTCTTTCAATCTATAAATAATACTGTGTTCCAGACACTTCCAAGTTATAAGAATGGGTATTTGCAATAGCTATCAGGATCAATCATATATAGATGTTTTCTTCTAGAGGACAAAGGTGAGGAAAAAGAGGCAAACATTTTAAAATTCTTACTGTAAACTAGTCACGGTCTTTTATGCTTTCACCTGTATTAATCATGTCATATAACATTATGATGAACTATCAATTTTCTTGTTTGATAAATAATCAAGCTGAACAGCTAACTTATACAGGTTTACACATTTGGTAGACATGGAGATCAGGAGGTAAATCCTGAAGCTCTTTTTTTTTTTTTTTCTTCTTCTATACTATACTCTGTCGCCTACAGTTCAATAGTGGGGGATGAAGCAGATATAATATAATACAAAATAAAAAAGGTTAATAGCCAGGAGTGCTGATAAAGTATATTAATATGATAGTTTTACAGTTTTATACTTAATACTATAATATTTGGAGGGCAGGAAGGAAACTTGAATTATAGTTCAGAATTTAGCATGCTTTTAGTCCCCAGTGGTTCAAACCAAATGTCAGTTCATTGGAATTGTATGCTGTTTTAAGAGATGAAAACTTTAGAAATCAGCAGATAATCATGGTAAAAGTTTTTGGATTACACAGCCATCATAATATGAGGTTGATACTTCCTTGTTTTAAAAAATATTCATTTTTAAAAATTAGTATTTCTCTTCCTTCTCTTTGAATAGGTCTTCTAAAAGTCGTTTCTAAACTATTACAGCCCATGAAGTATTTATAGTGGCTAGCCTTCTTCTCACAGGGTGACGACAACCATAATTACAATTGTGGGTCACAACCTCTCACTCAATCCTCTAGCTTTAGGGGTTATAAACTCATAAAGAAGCTCCACATTTCCATTTTTATGGTGAAAACCAATCTTTTTACTGTGGAAGTCTCTAAGATAATCGACCCTTTTCTCTACTGCCAGTCAGCAATTGGACTTTTATAAGAATTTGAAGAGAGAATTTACAGCCACAGATGTAACTGGTCTAAACATGTCTCTATCTCTCGCTCTCTACTTTTTCCATAAAACACAAAACATTTATTCCTTGAACATTTATTGTGAAGTCTACTACAGGTCAAGCTTGGGCAATATGTGGGCTGAGAGCTCTTCACTGACAGATGACAAGAAGAGAGAGAGGTCATGGAGATTTGCTTCTGGCTTATTTAGGACAAGAATAGCATGGAGTCATTTTGGTCACCAGATGCAGCTTTAGAAGCACTGAGAGATGGTACCTGTGAGATGGATGACCTTCAAAAATAGCAGCATCAGTGGTTTAGGTGAAGGTCAGGTGAATATGGCAGAGAAATAATGGAAGATGGCTGGTAAAATGGCAGCAGCAAGAAAATTCGTATTGTTTGAAAATGTTTGTGAATATCGCTTGGGAATTTTCAGAGATATTGATATAGATAGAAGACTTGGCAAGGATTTAGGGTTCTGTGTGAGTAGAAAGAGTAGTGAATCGATGTTACTATGATTTTAGTTCCATACTAATGACGATCTAAGCCAATGATTGATGCTAATTTGTAATTCTTACATAGTGTTTGGGCATATGTCATATATGTTTACACGTGAATCTTGTATAGATTATAAGCTAGGTGAGGGCAGGAACCTTGTTTTAAAGACTAATTTTCTGATACAGAGTAGGAACCCCTTAAATGTTTGCTAAGCATAGTGGTTATATATATTCTAATATTTGAAGTATTTTCAGTAAGACATTGCAGATGCAGGTACAACAATGGAAATAATTATAAGTTAGTGAACTCAGACTATGTGCTAGATAAATGTTTTTGGTCTTTAAAAATGTTATCTAATAAGATCCTCAGCCTAGAAAGGAGATCCTTTGATTTTAAATCTTGTTTCTGACACTTTTTTGCTGGGGAATTTGGGAAAGTTTGATTAAGTTTTCTGTACTTCAGAATCACTGGTTATTCAAAGGAAAATGAGGGAGATAATATATGCATTATTGGATGATTATGATTAGCAAATGCTAACTGTTGGGTGCTTCACATTGCCAATGACAATGTCCATTTCTGCCCTTCCTTTAGTTTTATTGTGTTACCCTTACTATAGAGGATAATGTCTCTTTTTCTGTAAAGTAAAGGAGCATCCACATGGTATTTATTTGAAAATGACCTGTGTTATCCTTATTTGATTTTTTTAGCAAAACATTTTAATTTATTAATTTATCATAGGAAAAGAGCTTTTCAGTTTTGAGTTAGAATGATTCTATATTGTTCTTATTCCAGATTGCTTTATGTGTGATTACTGCTTTTCCTTCTCTACACAATCCAGTGTGTAGAACACATCAAAGGTCGCTGGGGAGAGTCATCCATCATCTTGACACCTGTTATGAATTTACTGCTCCTGATGGTGATTATGGGAAAGGCTGCTTCAAAGTGATAACTGCTAGAGGCACTTGATGTTTATAGGATTGAATGATGGAAATATGTCCAAGTTTGGGGCAACAGAAAAAAATAAATACAAATCAAAGGACAATATGAAGAGGTAATAAAATGCAAAGCCAACTCTATAAAGCAGGTCTTGATGGAGAAATATTGAAATATTGATTTCAGAAAGAAATAAGCCCAATATAATTCTACCCCAAAGGTGGTTCTCATGGATTGTGCCACCTCCACAATGGCAAACTATCCACAAGACAACAAACCCTGAATCCACCATCTTCATATTTTGCCCATGTGACATCAAGAATCTGGGATCTGGGTAGTTTCAAATACAGATTGTTGCACAAAATAAAGTCAGTGCCTTCTTGAGGGAGTGTTAGTAGTCAACATAAAAATTCCATTTGTTTCCATTTTTCTAACAGGGGTGCTTTCTGTTGTTAAAAATTGAGCAGTGAAAAAACCAATTACATTAAATAATAACTAAGCACTTAAGTTATCCTATCCACTTGTGCTAAGCACCCTACCTATATTTTCTTATGGAATCAGTAATATAGTCAGCATTATTGAAGGAATTAATCATCAATACAATGTTTTTCTGCCCAAGTTCAGAATCAATTGGGATATAATAACCAGGACTAAAGCAGATGAAAACCAAAATATTACTTTTACTATTGACAAAGCTTATCGAATAATGAAGCTTTAGACTGGCAGCTGAAAGGGATAACTAATACTTGGCTTCAATGTAAATAGAGTTCTCTGACACTGGCTGAACTGGATAATGAAACTGAGGGTTCTCTCTAAAGATAGCAATGCTTTCTCCATAATGTTTTCTACATAGCAGGAGCATGTTAGAAAGTGTGCACTCTGGAGACAAGATGGCTCTGAAGAGAGCTGAAGGGACTGAGTTGGGCAAGCTTAATTATTCCTTCAAATTTACTAATCAGATTGGTTTCTACTTTATGAGGAAGAATAAGTGAGGAGACAGAGTACTTGGAAATGTTTCTCCCATGCTTTTCCCCCTTAAAAGTAAAGATCATGTTTTCCTTCTCTTTATGGAAATAATGGAGAAGGAAGAATAGATTCCCTATCCCCAAAAGGTCTCATATTATCACACAATTAATGTGTGTAATTTATGATGTCAATGACTCTGAGTTTCATAAAACTAGTAAGTGGTGGAGATAGTCTTCCAGTAAGTTATATAACCACCAACATTTTAACTGTGGCAGACCAAATGTAATAAATTATTTAGAATCACATATTTACACAACACTTAAGTTTGAGTTTATGTAATCTATAATATCAAATACTACTCAGATCATTAGAATTAGTGCCATTGTGCAATAAATACTAAATTCTCAATAGTAACCCCTAGAATAGACATATTCAAGATTTTATTTTATTTCACTTTTTCCTCCAAATAGAATGAGTTATTCTGACAGACTATGTGGGAAACAGTTTTCCAAGAAGAAAGAAAATACTCGATAAGTCATAGCAACACAAATATCATGCTAGATGAGGTCTCACAATTAAGTTTGTGAACTCATTCTAGAAAAAGAGCTGCATAACTCTGCTGACCTAACCACTCAACCCAGCACCCCCAGAGGTTGGGGGTTTTTAAGGTTGGGTGAAAATATCCCACTGTACACCTAAATTGCTCCCATTCCCCTCTTTCTGTGCCTCTCTTTCCTTTGTCAATAGTTGCTTCTACACATCCCCTCTCCTTTCTCCTTTTTATTTTCTTTCTTTTATTTTTCCCTTTTTGCTCTTCAATCTTCTCATCCTTCTGGTCCTGCACCAAAAAGACCCATTGAAACCCTAGTCCAGAGGCACTGCAACTTAATGAGCAGGAGGAAGTGAAAGGAAAATTAGGGCAAGGAAACGAATAAAAGAAATCACTCATGAGGAAGAATCAGCAGAAAACAACTGGCATCTTGAAAAACCAGTCCAGATCAACCCCCCCAAGGGACTGTGAGGTAGCTATTGCAGAGGATTCCACTTATAAGGAAATGATAGAAATGACAGAAAGGGAATTTAGAATATAGATGATGAAAACAATCAAGGAAATGAAGGAAACAATGAAGGAAACTACTGATAAAGTGGAAAAGGAAATCCAAAAACAGAATCAATTAAGAGATGAATGCTACAAGGAATATGAACAGGGTATAGCAGAGCTGAGGGAAATGAAGCAGTCAATTAGGGAACTTAAAGATGCAGTAGAAAGTATCAACAACAGATTAGACCATGCAGAAGAAAGAATCTCAGAGGCAGAGGACAAAATTCTTGAGATAGTTAAAGAGGCAGAAAAGAAGAGAGAGAAAGCAAAACGTTCACTGCTGGAATTATGGGACTCTATGAAGCGTTCAAACATACGAGTTATAGGTATCCCAGAAGGGGGAGAAGAAAGCCCCAGGGGAATGGAAGCCATACTAGAGAATATTATAAATGAAAATTTCCCAAATATCACCAAAGATTCTGACACTCTCCTTTCAGAGGCATATCGGACCCCAGGTCGCCTCAACTCTAACCGAGCATCCCC
>CAUYRH010062238.1:0-14227 GCA_963574655.1 Perodicticus potto
TGCTGGAGTTCTGCAGGCGGGAGAGGAGACAGAGTCAGAGTAAGCAGGTCCGTGATAGAATGCGCATGCTCCTTGACTGCCTTCTCCTCCAGCCTAATACAAGGCAGATCTCGTGCCTCTCAACACCACAGGTGTAGAGACTGCCAATTCACCACTGCTCTCATCTCGCGAGCTCTCATGCTTGTTAGGAGAGCTAAATCCCTCTGCATGCCCTTTCCACCCAGGTGTTCCATTATTGAACTATACAGGTATTTCTTTTTCTTTCTTTTTTTTTTTTGTATGAAAGGTCTTTATTGGTGGGGGATAATGCTCTGCAGCATTAAGGAGGAGGGAAAAGAGGGAGAGAGAGAGAGAGAGAGAAAGAGACGGGGGAAGAGAGGAGAAGAGAGGAGAGAAGGTCGAGAGAGGAGGAGAGAGAGAGACATGAGACACGAGGGGGAGAGAGAGAAAAGGAGATATACAGGTATTTCTTATAACTCTCACTCCTCCTAGCCATAGGCTATATGGGCTGCAACACACCAGCAGTGTAGAAGTGTTCCCTTCTCTCCACATCCATGCCAGCATCTGGTGTTTTGGGACTTTGTGATGTGGGCTAATCTCACGGGGGTTAGGTGACATCTTAGAGTGGTTTTGATTTTCATTTCTCTCATGATTAGAGATGATGAGCATGTTTTCATGTGTTTTTTGGCCATTCATCTGTCATCTTTAGAGAAGTTTCTATTCATGTCATTTTCCCCCTTATGAATGGGGTTGTAATTGGTGAAAAGTTTAAATGGGGTGTGGTAGAAACAGGAGGAAGTAGAAATTAAGATATATACAGAAATGTATGTGTGTGTATGTATATATCTATATCTATATATATATCACTTCTGCCTCTGGCATTGCGAGTAGCTATGAGCTTTAGGCCAGTCAGCAAGGCCCCTTTCCCATAATTTTCTCAATCTCCCAACTCCAAATTATGCATGACTCTCTGACAATGCTTTTATGTGGCAATCTAGTGCCCATGGCAGTGGATTTTAAACTGTTTGCTCAGGGCCCATAGCACTGAGGCCTGCAGTCTAGGGTCTGGAGGGATTTTAGGGGCTGACTCAGAGGATAGGAAAAGGTGGAGTCTATATCTCCATCCTCTTACTGCAAAAAGACCAGCTCTGTTTTGATCCAATTTACATATTGAAGACCTGCATGAAGTTTCATTAATCACAATGATACTGCTGCTAAAAGAAAAAAAAAGTGCTGGACTAAAATCCCAGTCTATCCAAACAAGTAAACCCACTCTCGTCTTGGTCTAGCTTGGTATAGCTAAACTTACCTTTCAGTACTCCCAACATGAACTCTCTAGGTCAATCAGGTTGAGCTCACAGACTGGGGAGCATTCCCTGCTCATGTGGGTTCTGTTTGCTATGATCTATACTTGGGGATTGAGAAATTGCTTTTGGTTCCTGAAGTTATTAAAATTGGTCTCATTTAGCAAGATAGTGTACAGATGGGCCAGAAAGCACTTGGGACCACATTTCCAGCAGGAGTGACACAGGTGCAAAGTAGTTGATAGCTCTGAACCTCTGTTTCTGATATAGTGTCTTTGGGGTGAGAGGCAGGGAGAGGTGGGTTTCTCTTCTGATGAGAGGAGTAGGGGAAAGGTGTCAGCTGAGGGGAACCTGTGAGGTGTCTCCAACTGCTTCATAAGATTTGTCCAGATCAAGTCATTTCTTTGAACAGTTACTGGAGATGGGGGCTGAGCAGTGGCAAAGTCATTAAGAATCACCTACATCCTTACTACTCACTCTGCTTAGGATTTATACCAGAAATGCCTGGGCTACAGGCCCATCAGGTCTGGGTCTATGGGAGCCACAGCAGCGGTGGGTGTATGACACGACATTTTTCTTTTCTTTTCTTTTTTTAATGACACGACTGCTTGCTCAAAAACAGGTCTTACTCTTCACTTCCTTCTGCAGAACCACCTTGCAAATGTGTGGATTTATCAGTTGCTACGGAAAGAATTAGGGTCTAACTAAGATAAATCACAACATAAGAGGAAAAGGACAATAAAACTTTTAATGTAAAAGTTGAGGGATAAAGACACCCCAGAGTTCAATCGCTGCATGGACACTCCTGGGTTTCCAATACAGCTCCTCTAGCCTAACGTTTCCTTTTTCATCTCAGCCTTGTCTTTTAGTTCAAGATGATGTTAACATCAAAAATGAATCGTCCTATTTCTTCTTTCCCTAGTCTCTGAAAAATTTTGTGAGATATTGGGATTCCCTCTTCCTTGAATGTTTAATAAAACTCACCTGTGAAAACATTTCTCTCTGGGAAACTCTCTATTATACTTTTGACTTTTGCATATACTTGAAATCTCCCATAATAAAAAAGTGGAGAGAATGGTATAACAAGACCTATGTACGTATCATCCAGCTGAGGAAAGATTTTCAATTAGGGACTAAATTTTGTAAATGTTTAGAGGATCACTCAAGTTTTCTATTTCTTTGACAAGTAACATTTTTCTAGGTACTTGCATATTATAATTAACATCTCAAATTATTGGCATGAATTATTCATAATTTTCTGTTTTAAATTTGTGCATCTACATTTATACTTCTGCTTTTCATTTATAATACTTTTTAAAATGTTTTCTGTCTTGTCTTCAAATAGCCTAATAGAGGTTTATTAATATTATGAGCCTTTTTAAAGAATGGGCTTTCCTCTTGCTGTACCTTTGTTTTGGGATCTGAGTCAGCACCCTGGGACTGGAAGTGAGGATGGAAAAACCCTTGGACTATCGAACTATTGGCATGTGCCAGCTGGATGCTCAGGGGGAAGATCAGAGGAGGACTTTTCAAGACCAATAAAGAAGGTTATCATTGGCTCAGTGGCCGTAGCTCAGTGTGTTGGGCGCCAGCTGCATACACCAATGCTGGTTGGTTCAAGCCCAGCCAGGGCCTGCCAAACAACAATGACAACTGCAACCAAAAAATAGCCGAGTGTTGTGGTGGGTGCCTATAGTCCCAGCTACTCGGGAGGCTGAGGCAAGAGAATCACTTAAGCCCAAAAGTTTGAGTTTGCTGTGAGCTGTGACACCACGGCACTACTGAGGGTGACATAGACTGTGTCTCAAAAAAAAAAAAAAAAAAAAAGAAGGTTATTATTTTTAGGAATATAGTGTGCATTAAAAGGAGTGCATTGAGGGAAAGACAACAATAACAATAATTCTATTACTAACATAAATATATTTATTGTGTACTATGGACTAGGTTAGGTGTTTTATATACAGGGTCTCATTTAATTTTCACATCAAATCTATGAAATTTCCATTAATAGGCCATTTTCAGATGGGAAACTGAGGCTCATTGTGATTATGTTATTAGTTCAGACTCATTTTTCTTTGATGGTGTTTGGCTTCAAAGCTTATATTTTTCTGTTACTCTATTAGCCATGAACAGAGGGAACACTGAGATGGACCTGGGAGATGTCAAAAGTCCTGGCCATGAGACAGGAAAATCCACAGGGACACAGCAGAGCTCCAGCTCCGCCTTTCTGGGGCCAGTGGTGAGGAAAGCTGACCCAGTTCCATTTCAAATGATCTGCACTTTATTTTATTCTGAGAACTCCTGGGACTAAAAACACTTGGATATCCAAAGACAAACAAATTCCTTTTTTAAAAGGGAAAAGTACTTCCTTAGAAGTGATTTTTTTTAATATAAAAAAATAGGGCAACTATTATTCAAAATGAAAATACAGCATTTAACAGTTGCAAGAAACTATGAGTGTGGCGAGTGACCTACAAACTTTCATGTTTTCATTTTTCACAGCAAAAATATGAAGACAGTAATTTGGCTTTCATTATTGTTTTGTTTCAGTTTCTCTCAAAGAATGTCAATATTTAATATCACTGAAAAAACAAGTAGGGAGATTATTGGTTAAAAAAAAAAGCACAACTTAACTAAATAGCTCTATAGTAAGGGTTACTACTGAAACAACAACTTAAACTGTGAAAAGTGACTATGATATGTCAGATTTAGCCTGTTTCTATTTTAAAAGCAAACATAGTCTGAAATTTAAGTATAAAAATGATCTCAGCTTTGCAAGTATATTGGAAAAGATCTGTCTGTTTAAACTTTAATCCCTTATAAAACATTTGTGGGCCTGGCCCGGTAGCTCACACCTGTCATCCTAGCACTCTGGGAGGTTGAGGTGGGTGATTCACTTGAGCTCAGGAGTTCAGGATTAGCCTGAGCAAGAGCAAGACCACATCTCTACAAAAAATAGAAAAATTAGCAGGGCATGGTGACAGGCACCTGTAGTCTCAGTTACTCAGGAGGCTGAGGCAGGAGGATTGCTTACACCTAAGAGTTTGAGGTTTCTGGGAGCTGTGATGATGCCATGGCACTCTACCAAGGGCAACTGAGTGAGACTCGGTCTCAAACAAACAAACAAACAAAAAACAAACAAAAAAAATTGCTGACTGTGGGCAATGAACGTCAGTTTCCTGAAGAAGTGGATAATGTCAAGGTGCCTGTGAAGTCTGGAAACACAGGTGAATGGATATTGCTGATGACACACTTGTCATCAAGGACATCTTCAGTCTGCTAGAAAGGAAAATATTGTTTAGTGTATTTCCAGAGTTTGTGGATGCCCTGACTTACAATCTTTTGGGATATTAGAATTTATCTGTTAGATGGTCCTTTCATTTCTCCCCCCCTTTTCTCTCTCTCTCTCTCTTTTTCTTTTGAGATAAAGTTTTGCTCTGTCACACAAGCTAGAGTACAGTGATGTCATTTTAGCTCACTATAGCCTCCAGCTCCTGGGCTTAAGTGATCCTCCTGCCTCAGCCTCTCAAAGTGTTGGGATTATAGGCACGAGCCACTTTGCCTGGCCAAACCCTTCCATTTCTTAAACTTGCATCTTTTCCTCCTTAGACCTTTAACTGCTATCACTGCTCACAGGGTAGTGATTCTCCCCCTACTCTCTGGACTCAGTGGCTTTTGGACATGTTTGCACTAAGGTGGTTCCACCCTCCGTCATGGTTGTTTGGACCATGAGGACATCAGCTGAGCCAATCAGCTTCCTGGGTGCTTGGCATTGGGTGTCAGAAATTCTGATTACCCAGGGGCATATGAAAATCCAGCAGTGATCATGTCAGGACCATGTATGTTCCTCAGAGCTATAGAGTGGCCCTCTTCCACTGTATGAGGTGAAGTGAAGAAGGAGTTTCTGAAGAGAGTGATGAATGAAGTAGTTGGAAAAGAACAGCAAACACAAGAGGCAGAGGGAACGGGTAGATTTCCAAGTCCTTCGGTCTTTCATGAAGTCTCCTTGTCTTCAGGCTCCCTGAGGGACCCCATGTCCTTCTTGTGAATGTCCCTTTCTCATTAAGGTACCCAGATTGGTTTTTGTTACTTGTTATGCAAAGAGCCTCGACTAAGCCCGTATCTATTGTTTCATCTCTAGCCCCCAAAGTTGGGGTTGTCCTGGGGCAGAGGTTTGTGCTAAGGCAATTCCTAAAATTACAAAAAAATCATTTAATATGTGATTAACATTTATTGAGAGAAGAAAGACAATAAATAAATATATCCTAAAAGGACCTGAAGTGGTTAGTAGAATGTCTGCCGTCTTATTTTTAGGAAAATCTAAAATTATCTCACTGGAAATCAGAAGAGCAAGGTCACAAAATGAATGTGAGGCCAAAACCAATCTTTTCTTGAAAGAGTTACTCTTAGTTTATTAAAAAAGCTATGATAATTACAAAAATAATTATATGTGGCACATATACTACATTTTCACGGAACAGTGTTGGTTATCTAGTCCTCGAGTTTCGAAAGAGTCAACTGAGTGTTTACTGGGTTTGAATAAGTCTTTAGGAAGTTCCAAGAGAAGTACACAAAGGATACTTGGATTTCTGAGCTTTTTTTTTTCTTTAAAGACTGTTCTATTTTCCTTTTTACTTCTTTTATATCTCTGTTCCTTATTATTTAGTCCTGTGTTGGGAAATAGAACTTTCTATGATGACAGATATGTTCTATATCTGTGCTGTCCAATATGGTAGCCCCTAACCACACGCGGCTTTTGAATACACTTGAAATGTGTGGTCAGCATGACTAAAGAACTGAACTTTGAGTTATATTTAAATTAAAGTTTAAATTAAAATAACTTAAGTTTATTTAAATTAAGTTTAAAGTAAAATATCAATGTTGATACAACGTTCTTTTCCTCATGGACTGTAATGACAGACTTTCCTGGGTCTTGGAAATTCAAAATAAAGGTTGAATTAAAAATTAAACTAAAATAACTAAACGTGGCTAGTAGCCAGTGAGTTGGACAGTGCAGGGTTCATCTATCAACACACTTTTTAATTTTTGTTTTGGGGATTGCTAAGATATCATTTGTGATATTTGGCTGGGTTTTATAGTGGCTTGAATTACCCATCTGATTTCCCTAATTCTCTCATTTCCCACTTCAAAAAGATCAGCGGTTGAGAGGCTGGCTGTATCACCTTTTAATTAGATTTGATTTTGCTCTTTGGATGGGAAACTCTGCCCCAATTCTGTTTTTTTCTAGATGAGGGTTCTGTGGTCAAGAGTGGGTGAATTGTGGCTTTCTACTAGACCATTGGCATTCACAGAACACACTTGATACTGAGGGCAATCAAATGTAACCTGGAAGGAAGGGTATTTGCTTATCTTACAGCTTGTTTGAAGACCAAACCACAGCCATGTTGGGATAAAACAGCCCAGTAAGATAGTACTGGCAAGCTCTAGGGAGACCTCATGGTGGCTCACCACAGAAACCTCAATGTTGATATGACTTTCTTTTCTTTACGGACTGTAATGGCAGACTTTCCTGGGTCTTGGTTGCTGTGAAGAAGCTGCTTGAAGTGGGGAGTAGTATATTTGCTACACGTGATTATTCCTGCAGTTTTCCTACTTAAAAAGATAAGTGGAAAGCAACCCTTTCCACAAGAGGCAACCTTACAGCCTCATGTCCCTCCTAGGTATCCTGTCCTCCTGTTTTACGGTAGAATGATTTCCAGTCTGCCCATCTCAATTTGAAGCCTGCTGGGTCCAGAGCTGGGGGTCTTCTGTGGTCATGACTGAATACACTGGTTCAAATGACAAAACCACAGGCTTTTTGCAGAAAAGTGATTGAGATGGTGGAGAAGGTATCCATTCTGTTGTTTCTGATCAGGTGTCTTCACTAGAAACTTGACTGGTCATTTGGTTTCCTTCCTTGGAGCCTGGTGAGAAGCAGTCTGGTCTCTGATGGCTGTGCATTTTGTTTTGTGCACCTTGTACGGATCTGTGGCTGTAACCATTCAGAGGCGTGGCAGAGTCAGGCGATATGTGTATGTTGTTGGCAGAAGGACTTTTCTTCTCCAGTCTTCCTGAAAAGGCAGGAAGGGAAAGCAGCCTTCTCTGCACTTTGTCTGATGCTTGCATTGCCTGAAGTTCAAGCAGGAAAGTCTGGGGCCACTTGCGGCTACTGCCACTGTAGGCACCCATGTCAAGAGAGTCCAGATTAATCAGCGTCTGCACAGAACCTTGCTCTCAAAGGAGTACCCTGGTCTCTCTTCATCCTGTTCATTGCACACATTCATTCATTTATTACTTCAACTCTTATTTATCAGACACCAGTGATATACCTGCAGTCTTCACTGGGGACACCGCTGCATATGAGGTTTGCCCCGTCTGTTTCCCTCCAATAGGCAGGTGTCTTCTAGACACATTTCCTGTCCTTAATTTTTCTCTCTGTTCTCTCTGTACTGTCTGTGCTCCAAGACCTTCTTTGATGGAAAATCTTATCAGAATGTTTAAAATATGTTTTTCTAATTGATTTTTCCCTTTGGAAAATGAATATCGTGTAATAAAATTGGGGTCAAAGAAACTAGAATTAGTGAATAAGCAAAGAATAATTTATCGAGATGCTTTTATCTACTTATGATGTCCAAGGGGAGGGAGGGCTTTGAGGTCCGGAGACCTGGAGCTTCCCTTGTCATCCTGCAGTCAGGAGGCATTTTGTTCTCAAAAGTATGAGGTTCACTGGGGAGATGAGGCAGGGGAATGGAGAGGTGGGGACCAGGAGTGATGCCCCAGAGTGGAGGAGGCTGCAGAGGCCCACTCCCCGGGGAACCCCTAGAGAAGATGGTACACCTGAGGTGAGTATGAGTTGGGGAGTGTGGGAGTAGGGGTGTGTTTGAGAGTTAGGTTGTGTGAAAGTGGAGGTATGTGAGAGTTGATGTGTATATGGGAGTTGGGTGAATGTAGGAACTGGGGTGTATGAGCGTTGGGGTGTGTGTAGTGAGATGCTTAGGCACTGTCATGGTGTTGGGTGCTGTGTGTGTGTCTGAGAGAGGCACTGAACACTGTGGGGCTGCAAGGCTCAGAGTCACTGTGGGCAGTGACTCAGCATTAGTGAAGCCACTGTCTTGCCTTCTCAGATGCTCCCTTTGCTTCCATTGATCTCAGTTTGAGCAGCTTTGAGAAAGGGCGGCAAACTCCACAGACACCTGTACCTTCAGCTTCTTCACAGTAGCCAAGAGGCGGAAATGCCCAGGTGTTCAGGGATGGATGGGCAGGTGGACATGATCTGGTGATCTGTACAGCAGAACGCGGAGCATTCAGTCTTCAGAAGGAAGGGAGTCCCGCCACACGCTCTGGCACGGATGAACCTTAGCCGTGGCATTAGGCTAAGTGAAGTGAGCTAGTCACAAAAAGACAAATGCTGCATAATTTCACTTGTTTGAGGTTCCCAGAGGAGGCAACTTCAGAGCCGGAAGGTAGAATGGTGTTTTCCAGGGGCTGGGGAGTTATGCAAGTGGAGAAGAGCTCTGCAGGTGGTTGTGGTGGCAGCTGTGCGACCTCAATGCTACTGGACTACACATTCCAGATGGTGAAGACAGTGCATGTGATGGGAGGAATCCTTTACCGGCTGTTCCCGTCCCTGCTCCCCAGCCTGATGAGTTTTTTGCTGTAAGCGCTTGGGGGTGCACTCTTTGCCCTCACCTGGGTGGTGTGCCCCAAAGTCTCTAACAAAGGAGAAATGAGGTCTGGTCACCCAGTAGTGGGACTCAGCACATTGGAAATGATTCAGGACAGTGGACTCCCAAATGACCTCCTCAGAAACACCAGTATGGCGACAGATTGCGTGTCCAGAAAAAACCCAAAGAAACCCTTGTTAAAGATAAACAAATGGAGTTGGACAGCAAACTCATTTCCCCTGGGTCACGGAACTGAGCTTTACCTTTTTGTATTCGAAGCATGCAGGGCAGCCCAGAACTGGCTTTGCACAGTGGCTCTGGGAGATGGTGAGGCCAATTTTTTTTATCTCCAATGATAAAATGCCAATCATGACAGGGAGGGGCCAGAGTGCAGGTTAACACCTAACGCCTCATTCATCTGCTGCCTTGCGTCCCTGCCCACCCTCTGCTCTGTCCCCCAGGTCAGCCCTGTTTGCTCTGTGACACTGTGTTTGTGTTTACAGTAAGTGCTCTTTACTCCCCAGAGCCTGGGAACAGTGCTGGGACTGGGGCTCTGCTGTCCTTTCCGAAGGGCTGAAGTCAGGTTTCTGGCCAGACTCGCCCTCTTGCCCCCTCCCAGGCCCTGGCCTTTGAGATCCTCTGGGGCTCAGGTCATATTCCAGGGTCAATTCAAGGTGAGCTGCTCACTGTAAAACCCTTTGATACTTTGACTTAAGCTGATGTCCCATTCAAGAAACAGCTGTGGCCTTTTGTTTACAGCTCTCCCATTTCACATTTCTGGGTGGATATACTTTTTGGAGACGATGTTCTATGAATTATCTTTGAAATAAGAACTTATCAGCTTAGGAGCTATTCTCTTTGAATTGCAGAATAAGAATAAACATAGCTCTCTGAAGTCATTTTTCTGTAGTCCTAGTTCCATGACAAAGAGAGAGATGGCCCCACACATCCATCTAGGGAAGCATGCTTTCTTTCTCCTTTCCCAAAGAATAGCTGGGGCAAATCTCACCTGCTTCTTTCTTCTTTTTTCCACTGTTCTCCTGGTCCTGCCCCTTACTGCTAGCTCCTCAACTCTCTGAGACTCAGTTTCTCATCTGTAAACTGGGCATAGTAGTTCAGGATTGCTTGGGTGGCGCCAGTGGCTCAAAGGAGTAGGGCGCTGGCCCCATATGTGTGAGGTGGTGGGTTCAAACCCAGATCTGGCCAAAAAACTGCAAAAAAAAAAAAAAATAAAGTAGTTCAGGATTGCTAAGTGAGTTTCTATATGCGAAAGTATTTTATTGATTTGAAAATGCTAAACAAAAAGACATTATTTTTCTGCAAAAAACCACGAGAAGACAGTTTGTCACACTCTGGACTCACTGCCTGGCAGTGAGAGGAGAGGTCTCGCTCATGTTACCATGTTAAAAAAAACTAATACTAAAGATCATTTCTTTCTCTTCCTTTCAGCCCTCTTTCCCACTGCCCCCACCTCTGTCTAGGAGGCAAGGGAAACTGGCTTTCATTTCTTTTTCTCTTTCCTAGCCTCCTTGTTTGAAGAGGGCCATCACAGCTGTTTTCCCCGGAGCTTCTGTTATTTGGCGTCACCTCTACATGAGTCAACTGAAGGCCACACTTTAAGTCTGTGAAGGTGAAGGTGTAGAAACCTGCACAGCCTCTGACACACAGAGGCTGATGTGGTATTGAAGGCTTGTTGTTTGGTTTTGTTTAATTTTCTCCTGGGGAAGAGCATCAGAGAGCCGCATAGAGAGAACTCAGCTCGGGCCTGTGTGGGCAGCTGGTAAACTCACTTTCTGGTTGCACTCTGCAATCCCAACTTGGATCTGCCCTCAGATATCTCTTTTTACATCCAGCGGTGCTGACTGTGTTCCCAAGCTCACAGGAAAGTTAATATCTGTTCTGTGGTTTGTTTAAAAGTCAGAATCTGATTGTGCGATTCAAGCTAGTAGTGTCAAACGTTGCCAGTAGTGGCTTTTGGGGGCAGCTCAGAGGAGTGAGAACTTACCAAAAGATCATGACATGGGAAGCTTTTCTGTTGCTTTTAATGCCCTTTGCATGGTTTTCCAAGGCTCTTGACGGTGGCCAGATTCTTTGTGTAATATGAGGCAGCCGTGGACGTGGCTAAGTATCACTTTAGGGTGCAGTTCACTGCCCGGGAGCCTGGATGCATGTGCTTTGAATTTTATTGCCAACCAGAAATCTTGAGGGATTGATTGGCCTGTCAAAACATAGCATTTCTCCCTGATTCTTGGTATTCCAGCTAATTCTTGAAAATTGCCACCACGTGACAGCTTTTTGGTGGTCTCTGTGTGAAGCCAGCAAAGGCTACATTGTATGAAAATTGGCACCATACTGGCATTTTGGTTGGCTGTCTCGGAAGAGTAGGTGTGGTACAAAGTGATCTGTTTTGTCAGGGTTGGTGGGAAATAATTCAAGCTGTGATTAGGTTGTTGAAAGTCAAGCTCCTCGAAAACATTGGAGAAATCAGGAAGCCAAATATGTTGGGGGTATGGAAGTTTAAAATACTAAGTCCCTGCTGGCTAGGTGAAATTCAAGAAGTTGGTGGAAGTCCTTTTCTTTTTTTTTACATGCTTTGTTTTGACATATTCATAGATTCACAGGAAGATGAAAAAAGAAAATATATACACAAAGCTTCCATGTCCCCTTCTCCAGGTAACATCTTGCATAACTGTAGTATGATAGAAACAAGGAATGAAGCAAAATGCTTTTGAGACAGCTAGGTGACACATTCGGATAGTGAAATCATAGTCCTATTGCCGAGATAGCATCAATATGTGTGTATGTGTGTTTTTTTGAGCCCTTAGTGTGTATTAGCATCTGGGCATCGGGAATGTAAACAAATTAGTTCTGGTTCCTCCCTTCGGGGGGGGTGGGTTACAGAATAACCAGGGAGACTGACATTAAATACATGATTATGCAGATGATTCATTAATTACAATTTAGTGCTATAAATGAAAATACTGTAGAACCTTCATAGCTGACCACCTCATTAAGTTGACCTAGTTTTCATAGACTGGACTTGCACCACATGTACAGTACAGTAGGCCTAGTCCCTTATGTTGACCACCTCTGTATGTTGACCAGTTTTTTGCAGTCCCTTGGGTGGTCACCTTACAGAGGTTCTACTGCAAAGTCAAAAAGGTAAAAATGATTCCACGAAAATAGACCTTAAAAGTTTCCATAATGTTTAGTAATCTTAAGATTTTCTAAACATTCTAGAGTAATGAGTGGCAACTTTAAAATTTACCTCTATTGTAAAATTTATAATCGTGTCCTCTTCTAGGCTTATTTTTCCAAATTTCCTCTTTTTTTAATCTGTGAAGGCCAATTATGTCTTTGAGTGAAGACACATTGATGACTGTGGCCACAGTTGAGGGTGCTGTTAACACATAGCATCAGTTTAACTGCGGAAAGGGAGTCAGACTCCAGAGCTGCTCCTTAATATCAATCACCAGCAATGAAGCGTGATAGATCCCGGACAGACGCTTGCTTAGGGAGGGATTTTTGAACTCAGCCATGTTTGAGGAGACCCTAATATCTTTCTGATCATAAAGCTTCCTGCCTTGAGTTTCAGAGGGCAGCTCTGGCAGGCCACACAGAGTTCAAATGCACAAGTTTCACTCATGTGATTCAGCACTATGATCTAATTTGGAATCCTTATGGTTTAAGTGACGAGAGGAACAATTAGATTCATGTTCCCTGTTGAGCTCAAGCTGTGGTATCTGGGCAACTCAAGCTGAACGCACACAAGATAGCCACCCTACCCGCCTACTTGGTAAACTCTGAGCAGGTGGTAGGAATAATACCTGGACAAATATCCCTGGTCACTTAGGACATTTTCTTTATATCAACATTTGCTGTAGGAGGTTCTCACATCTCCCGGCTCTTGCCAAGCAAACAGTGTGTTTCAGACAAGAAGTGGAAACACGAGTTTGCCAGAAAGTGCAGGGAGCAATTGGCCTTATTGGTGATGGGAACAGCTAGCCTATCCCACTGACCGTCAACTCCAGTTTGGGTGAGATGCAGTCGTGAACTGGGTGTGTCCCCAGGAAGCGCGTTCTATGTCAAAGCACTGACTTTACCTTTGTTCAAGTGGAGCGTTTTTGGAAATTTTCATTCTTCATTCAGGGCTGTGTGTCACTAAGCCTTTCAAAATACACTCAGGACAGAAGCAAGGCCTCCTGAAATTTCCAGTGACTGGTGGCCATCATTACTCTACATAAAAATGGAGCAGGGGGAAGTCCAACTGAATCCAAATCTCCCCAAACCTAAATTTTCTTCTCTTTTTAGGGAAATCACAGGATCAGGGTTAATCTTAATGTTAATCTCTGTTTTTTTTTTTTTTTTGAGACAGAGCCTCAAGCTGTTGCCCTGGGTAGAGTGCCATGGCATCACAGCTCATAGCAACCTCCAACTCTTGGGCTCAAGCAATTCTCCTGCCTCTGCCTCCCAAGTAGCTGGGACTACAGGCACCAGAGGCATCGCCACAATGCCTGGATATAATTTGGTTGTAGCCGTCATGGGCTGGATTCGAACCCGCCAGCTCAGGTGTATGTGGCTGGCGCCTTAGCCGCTTGAGCCACAGGTGCCGAGCTGATGTTAATCTCTTGAGGTTAATCCTTTCATTGAATTTCACTCTTACTATAATTTTTTATTTTGTAGTTTTTTTTTCTGAGACAGAATCTCACTATGTTGCCCTCAGTAGAGTGCTGTGGCATCACAGCTCACAGCAACCTCAAACTCTTGGGCTTGAGCGATTCTCTTGCCTCAGTCTCCCAAGTAGCTGGGATTACAGGCGCCCCCTAAACTCCCAGCTACTTTTTGTTGCAGTTTGACCGGGGCCAGGTTTGAACCTGCCACCCTTGGTATATGGAGCCAGTGCCCTATCCACTGAGCCACAGGTGCCGCCCCATTTTAAAGTCTTTGATTAAGGCTTGGCGCCTGTGGCTCAACGGGCTAAGGCTCTAGCCATGTACACCTAAGCTGGCAGGTTCGAATCTAGCCTGGGCCTGCCAAACAACAATGGTGGCTGCAACCAAAAAATGGCCGGGTGTTGTGGTGGGCACCTGTAGTCCCAGCTACTTGGGAGGCAGAGGCAGGAGACTCGCTTTAGCCCAGGAATTGGAGGTTGCTGTGAGCTGTGATGCCACAGCACTCTATCCAGGGTGACAGCTTGAGGCTCTGTCTCAAAAAAAATAAATAAATAAAATTTTTGATTAATATACATGTATATAATAT
>CAUYRH010062239.1:0-25358 GCA_963574655.1 Perodicticus potto
TTTTTTGAGACAGAGCCTCAAGCTGTCACCCTGGATAGAGTGCCGTGGCATCACAGCTCACAGCAACCTCCAATTCCTGGGCTCAAGCGAGTCTCCTGCCTCCACCTCCCAAGTAGCTGGGACTACAGGCGCCTGCCACAACGCCTGGCCATTTTTTGATTGCAGCCGTCATTATTGTTTGGCGGGCCTGAACTGAATTCGAACCTGCCAGCTCAGGTGTACGTGGCTGGCGCCTTAGCCCGTTGAGCCACAGGCGCCGAGCCCCTCCTTCTTATTCTCACCAGTCTGCCAGTCCCTTTATGTACCCAGTAAGGTTCAGTTTGCCAATAATTTATTTAAAAGTTTTTGGATCTGTATTCATGAATATACACAAATTTCATTTGTAAAATTTCTGGCAAGTGTTTAGGGGGACTGGCAGGGACCAGTCTGCCAGTCCCTTTATATACCCAGTAGGGTTCAGCTTGCCAGTAATTTATTTAAAAACTTTTGGATCTATATTCACGAATATACAAATTTTATTTGTAAAATTTCTGACAGTTTTTTTTTTTTTGTGGAAAATACCTGAAAGTCTGACAACATATTGCAGTCACTCCATAGAAGGCTGGTAGAAATTGGGGTGCAGCTGACATTATCATGTACATAGTTTAAAGGTCAGAGTTCTAAAAGGATTGCTTTAAAAACCAACCAATACCATTTCTGACAATATATGTACGTTTCATTCTTCTACATAATTCCCATCACTTTACTCTTTACATTCAAACCATTAAAATTATACAAACACAGTAAAAAAAAAAAAAAAAAAACCAATACCAAATCACTGCTTTCCCAGAGGAAACAAATTTCCCAAAGGGATAATTAGGCATTTAGTTATTAGGCATCAACTGAGTTCTCTTTATAGGTAGTTTAGCTCTTTCCTATTATTCTTCCTTCCACACAGGTTTAACCTTCTTGTCCCAAAATAATTACACTGATTTTGTTTAGGTCAACATTTATTGTTTATAGTATTATAATTGTGTAAATGCTCTTCACTGCTGAGCCCTAGGTCAACTTTCATTACCATTCCTCTCTTCTTTCCTCTCATAACCTTTTATTTTCCTTGAAGTTACTGTCTTTAAAAAAATTGTTTTTGCTTAATTTTCTATGTTATTTCAACTCCATATTTTGACCACCTATCTATACTGATTTCTGCCATGGCTTCCCAAGTCGTTTTGTTCTCTGACCCCTGGACAATTCTAGGGTCTGAACTTGTCTCTTCCTAGCATCATAGTATCTGGTGCCTGTGAAACCAGAGCTGCCCCCAAGTCTATATCCTTCATGTATCTTGGTCCAGGATCCCTTCCCCTTGTGGGCTGGGGGTTGTGTGTGGAGCTAGGGAGCACAGGAAATAGGCCAGCATGTTTCAGTATTCCATTGTACTGCTTTTTGCCCATTTCAGTATCACTTACCTCTTGTAAGTGTTCTGTATTTTTCCGACAACCATTTACCATCAGCCCAATGCCTGCTGAGGTCAGTACAGTACTAGTGGTAGTCATGTTAGGTGTTTAAGCAATCAAAATCAACTGAGGGGGAAAAAAAGAAACTAAGAGAGGAATACTAAGATACCATGATTGGGAAAGAGATAGAGATAATGATAAAACTGACAAAACATGAAAAAAAAGGTCATAATAACTCCCAAAGGGAAGGAAAGCTGACCGGCAGTCCTGGGTACTCTGGTGCAGCTGTAGACTCCCCCCTTGTGCCCTGTCTCAATGTGGAACAGGCCCAGCAGTGCCCAGCTCTTTACCTCTTCATTCTAAATTTCAACATCTCAGGAGAGACCACAGAATGGACCTAGGTTGGGGCAGTTGTTTTTTTCTGGATCAGTGGAATGTGTATGGGGAGAGGCCTTGACCAGGGCTGGGCCCAGAGAACAGAGGGCCACGCAGGGCAGCTGTGGTCTATGCAACATAACCTGTATTTATCACATCCACAAGCCTGAGTTTATTTATCAGTGAGACCAGGCTACTGTGAGAACCGAGTGAGATGATGCCCACAAACATTCTGCATAGATTGAGTGGTGTGCGGCAGTGAACGTAGCCCAGGCTCTGGGGCGGGCGAGGCACAGTGGTGTTGCCTCTAACCACCCCATCCACCCTGCGCCTCCATTTTCTATTAGTTGGGTTCTGGATAAGTACTGAGAGTTCTTCAGACATGCTGTTGGGTGTACCGTACCCCCACCCTTCGTCCCCCTGGTGAGTGCTTTCCATTCTTCAGGAGGTCTTCCCAGACTGCCTGGCTAAGTCACTCTACTCATATCAAGGATATTTCTGTCTTACCTTTTTTGTTTTACCTACTATGCTGTAGGGTGGAGGTCATATCTTTCACTTGGTGCTACAGTGTGTACTATGGTGTACTAGATGTGTACTATGGTGCCTGGTACAGGGTAGGCACATACAAATGAGTATTGGTGAATGCATGAAAATACGCGTTTACAAAATCAATGGATCCCTGTGTCTGATTGTTATATTCCTTTTGTTGCTGCCCAGGGTACAGAGATCTGGTCAAGCCCTCTACAGCCTGCTGCTCTGGTGAATTTGGTGACTTACCCTCAGCTGCAGCTGGTTGTCACCGTGGACAACCAAGGATTAATCAAAGCATGGAAAGCAGACAATGGGTGGGAGTGGGCCTCCTTCTGCCTGCCGACGTTCTCATCCTCACTGGAGGCCTGTGACCATCCTGAGGGCCCCTTCCTGTTGGTGAGTGACCCACTACTCAGGAACCTCCGCGGGTCCTGGCCGTATCCCAGGGTCCATGGACACTGTACCTTGACTACCATGGTGGATGGAGCCTCAGGCCAGGTCCTTCACATAGCAGACCATGTCACTCTCCTGTGCAGATCTCCCAACCCCTTACCTGCCATGTGAAGTGCAGGCTCTTTGTCCCGCGCTTTGGTTCTAGTCTGTGGCAGCAGCCTGTCTTCGTAGCCCCATTTTCACAGCTTCTCTTCTGCTGTCACAGTGAGATCTGTGGACTGCCTTAGGTTCCTGTTCATGTGCTCCCGCTCTCTTGATTCCTGACCTCTGCTTAGAGTCTTTACTGTGCCTACAGTTTTTTCTTTTTCTTTTTTTTCCAGCAAGAAACATGTTTATTGGCTCATGTAACTTGAAACCTAGGAAGCATGCTGTCTGGGAACACAGCTGGATTTCAGTACTCAGCAATGTCATTTGGATTTTGACTCTTTCTTTGCGTTTCTCATTTCTGCCTTTGTCTACTCTGAACTTGCTTCACTGGCAGGGGATCTCCCTCTGATGGGAGCCATGGCATGGCTGTGGGATTAGTGTGGTCTGGATCATATGCCCACCACTGAAGCCAGAGGTACAGAGCATGGTCACCCATCTGAAACCATAGGGACTAGGTGGAATTTTCATGGCTTTGCCTAGAGTGGCTCCCCAGATGAAGGAGCATCAGTTACCACCACGGAGAGATGAACAGATGGACAGATGATCATGGCATAGAGTATTTACTAATACAATGGGGGAACTAGAAGATGCTGGGGGATCACTGAGAAGGGATTTCAATCCCTAAAAACATAGGTATAAGAAGATATTTTACATAGATGAAAATTTATCTTAGATCGTAAGGGAAAGAACATTCCCAAAGGAAACAAAATGGAAAAAAATCTCCACTTTAATTTCGTATAGCCCATATTTGACTCTGTTATTTTAATTTACATATTTTTATATTGCCTATCTCTTAACAAGTTGCTATAACCTATGACTGGTTTGATATATTTATATTTTTGGCTTCATAGTAGAGTTTTGAGTGGATTGAGGACCACAATTATAGTATTAGAGTATTCTGGGTTTGGCTGTGTACTTAAATTTCACCAGCCAGGTGCTCACGCCTGTAATCCTAGCACTCTGGGAGGCTGAGACAGATGGATCGCTCGAGGTCAGGAGTTAGAGACCAGCCTGAGCAAGAGTGAGACCCCATCTCTAAAAAAAACTAACTGGGCATTGTGGCCAGCACCTGTAATCCAGCTGCTCGGGAGGCTGAGGCAAGAAGAGCACTGGAACCCAGGAATTGGAGGTTGCTGTGAGCTATGACTCTAGGGCACTCTACCAAGGGCAACATTGTAAGATCCTGTCTCAAAAACAAAATAAATAAAACAAAGTTTACCAGTGGGTTTTAGACTTTTAAGCGTTTAAATTTACATGTTAATGTTTTCTCTTTTAGACTGAAGAGATCCCTTTTGTATTTTTTGTAATATTATTTGGGTGGTGGTGAATTCTCGGCTTTTATTTGCCTGGGAAAGAGTTTCTCTCTTCTTCACATTTGAATGATAGGTTTGCTGAGTACCTTGTTCTTGGATCAGGCAGTTTTTTCTTTCAGCACTTTGAAAAATTCCATTCCACTCTGTCCTGGAATGTCTGGCTTCTATTAAGAAGTCTGTTGCCAGACAAATTGGAGCACCTTTGTGTTATTTGCTTCTCTTCACTTACTGCTTTTAGGATCTTCTCGTTGTCCTCGACCTTTGAGAGTTTGATTACTATACGTCAGGGCAGCCTTAGCTGGGTCGAGACGCAGTAAACTATAGTCACACCATTATACTCCAGCTTGAGCAACAGAAAGAGTCAGTGCCATATAGATGAAGAAACAAGTATAATTCTCCTCTGAGAGTGGCGGACCATGTAATGCACACCGTTCATGAAGGATAACTAACAACATTGGGGAGGGGAAATACATATATATGATCTACTTGATAACATTAGAAAGCTAAAAAGAGCATGATAGTTTCTAGAGTAAAATTCAAGAGATGGAAGTTCTCTGACCTTCCTGTACCTAGATATTATCTCTTAAGTTTTGGAAAATGTCCTATTATTACCTCTTTGAATGATCTTTCTACCCCTTGCTCTTGCTGAACTCCTTCTTGAACACCAATAATTCTTAGGTTTGGTCTTTTGAGGTAATTTTTTTTTTTTAGATAGAGTCTCACTTTGTTGCCCTCGGTAGAGTGCCGAGGCAAGTAGCTGGGACTATAGGCGCCCACCACAATGCCCAGCTATTTTTTTGTTGCAGTTGTCTTTGTTTAGTTGGCCCAGGCCAGGTTCGAACCCACCAGCCTGGGTGTATGTGACTGGCACCTTACCCACTGAGCTACGGGCACCACCCTTTTGAGGTAATTTTTTATATCTTGTAGGTAATCCTTGTTCCTTTTTATTCTTTTCTCCTTTTTCTCCTCTGACTGAATTTTAAAAGTAGACTACCTTTGAGCTCACTGATTCTTTCCTCTCCTTGATCTATTTTGGTACTGAGGGCCTCCTATGAATGTGTTAGTGCAGCAAATGTATTTCTCTTTTCCAAAATTTCTGTTTGTTTTTCTAGTGTTATTTAAATCTCTTTATTGTAGTTCTTTGGTAAATATCTGAATTGATTTTATATGTTATCATGGAGATCACTGGGTTTCCTTAAAACTGGTCATTTGAATTCTTGGTCAGATAGTTCACATATCACTATCTTGGTAAGGTCAATCATTGGTCCCTTGCTTTGCCTGTTTGGAGAGATCATAGTTCCCTGTGGGCTGGTGGTTTTTGTGGATATATGTCTGTTTTTGCCTTGAAAGATTAATTTTATTTCCGTCTTCTGTCTGCTTTGTTTGGGGTTTTATTCAATATGTTTCTTTAGAGCCAGGCATGGTGGCTCATGCCTGTAATCTCAACACTTGGGAGGCCAAAGTGAATGGATTGCCTGAGCTCAGCAGTTTGAGACCAGCTTGAGCAAGAGCAAGACCCTGTCTCTAAAAATAGCTGGGTGTTGTCGCAGGAGGCTGAGGCAAGAGAATTGCTTAAGCTCAAGAATTTGAGGTTGCTGTGAGCTATGATATGACAGCACTCTATTGAGGGTGACAAAATGAGACTCTGTCTCAAAAAATAAAAATCGTTTCCTTAGACATTCTGTGTAATTTACCTGTTGATTTCCATTTTTTCCCCCCTCTATGTTACTGCTTACTTTTCAGCACTAGATAGCACCTTAAGCCTAGTTTGCCTTGGTTCTAGTGAGCAGAGTGCTACCCATCCTGGATGGGAAGGCCCTAAGAAGGATAATGTGGGGGTTCATATGAGGGGCTGGTAGTGTGGAGGGCTGGCTAGGTGTTCATGCCCAGGGAATCTGTGGAACAAACCTCCTACAGCAAACCACCTACTAAAAAATTTAGGGGAGAAATTTTTTTTTTTTTTTTTGAGACAGAGCCTCAAGCTGTCATCCTGGATAGAGTGCTATGGCATCACAGCTCACAGCAACCTCCAATTCCTGGGCTCAAGCGAGTCTCCTGCCTCTGCCTCCCAAGTAGCTGGGACTACAGGCGCCCGCCACAATGCCCGGCCATTTTTTTGGTTGCAGCCGTCATTGTTGTTTGGCGGGCCCGGGCTGGATTCGAACCCAACAGCTCAGGTGTACATGGCTGGCGCCTTAGCCCGTTGAGCCACAGGCGCCGCGCCAGAAAATTTTATATATATACATATATATGTATATTCTACTTTTTTAACATTTCAAGATTGCTGCTGAACCCCAATCTTACTGGGTTTCTCCTTTGACTGAGTTGCAGAGCAGAGTTTCCAAGGAAGCTTGGAAGGTGGTCCCTCTTCCCTGCTTTGTCTCCGCCGTCCTCAGGAATATCTCTACCTTTAGGAACTTATAGTGCTTCCTGTGGGTTGAAGCAGTGACAGGGAATCCAAGATAGTAGGGAAACTTGTTGTCAATCTCGATTTTCCAGTGTAGAAATCAAGAATTGAGGGGAAATTTTCCATGTGTTTGGTGCTGGGCAGACTGAGGGGAGGGGCATTTCAGATATGGAAATCTGAGTTTTTTCCGTGTTGTTGGAGGTTTATGACATCTCTGGGGCCCTTGGAACTGTCTCCTCATTTCGGTTCTGGGATATTGCTGGTGATAATCTCAGTGATATGTATTTGTTTTTGTGGATGGTGGTAAGAAGCCAGCTTGTTTCTATACCACCATTTTGGATCTGGAATTCTGTAGGAGCAGTTTATTTGTTTATGTTTATTCATTTATTTATTTTAAAATATGGAATGCTTCACAAATTTGTGTGTCATTCCTGCACAGAGATCATGCTGTCTTCTCTGTATTGTTCTAATTTTAGTATATGTGCTGCCAGAACACGCACATTCAGGGACAATTTAATATTTAAACAAAACTAATTCTGTTAAGGAGAGGAACTTAGTAATCAGAAAAAGTGAGACCAGTCAGAGGCAGTGGCTCATGCCTATAATCCCAGCATTTTGGATCTCTGAGGCAGGAGGATTTCTTGAACTCAGGAGTTTGAGATCAGCCTGGGCAGCATAGTGAGACCCTGGCTCTAAAAAAAAAAAAAAAGAAAGAAAGAAAATTAGCTAGGTATGGGGCACATACCTGTAGTCCCAGCTACTCAGAAGGCTGAGGCAGGATGATTACTTTTGAGCCCAAAAGTTCAAGGCTGTAGTGAGTTCTGATGATGCTACTGCATTCCAGGTTGGGTGATAGAGCAAGGCCTGTCAGGGCCCTTCCAGTTAAGGGATCAGTGGCAGCAGCTCTTGAGAGGATGACATTCCCTGTACTGCCATTGGTAAAGTATGGGAACACCCCTTCTGGCCTAAGCAGCCGTTCTCAGGAGCCTCTCAACTACCCAGTGTGTCCTGGAGAGGGGTGACCTCTTCCATTGCCATCACATCTGGCAAGGGACTCAGCATGAAGGAAACTGCTTCCTCCAGATGGACCAGGCCTACCCGAAGTTGTCATTTCTGTTTTAGCAAGGAGGCTTCTGTGGCTCTGCTAGGCCTGCAGGTGCTGCCTATATGACTCAAGGCACAGTGTGCACCTGGGCAGAGGGAGTCACAGGCTCAAGAATTGTGAGAGCCTCCATCAGCAGAAGGGCCCAGTATGGGGTTGGCCATTTTACTCTGATGGTATACAGTGTGGCCAAGGAGGACTGTAGAAAAAGAGTTCCAAAATTGCTTTGAAGGGTGTATAGCTTCTTGAGGGGAACACTTCAAAGGTGACTGTGAGGTATGTAGCACCTTTTCTAGGACAAGTTTGTGAACTTAAATGTTAGACCTAACGTTGCTGTCACTTTATATAGATCTTCGTTTATTTTTCTCAACAAAGTTTTCTAGTTTTAAGTGAACAGGGCTTACACATATGAAGTTAATTTTTTTCTTTCTTTTTTTGAGACACAATATTGGTCTATTGCCTGATGCTACAGTGTGGTGGCGTCATCATAACTTGCTGCAAATCTCAGATACTGAGCTCAAGCCATCCTCTTGCTTCAGCCTCCCAAGTAGTTGGGACCAGAGGGTACATGCCACCACACCTAGCCAACTCATGCTTAGGCTGGTCTCAAACTCCTATCTTCAAGTAATCCTTCTTCCTCAGCCTACTAAAGTGCTAAGATATAGGCATGAGCCACTGTGCCTGGCCTCGTTCGTATTTTTATACTATTATAAATATTGTTTTAAAATTCAATTTTCTAATTTTTCTTTGCTAATACACAACATATATAGAAATGTATAAATAATCGCATACAAAGAAATGTATAGCTTTGTATTTAGTATTAACATAGAGAAATTGCTATACATACTATATACAGCATATGTAGAAATAACTTCAGTGTAAAAGATATATGGAAATGTTATTAATTTTTTTATATTGACCTTTATATTCAGCATCCTTGGCATACTTGCTTGTTAATTCTAATAGGTTTTTTGTAGATTAGTAGAAAATTATCGTAGATAGCTAATAGATAATGTTCTCTTACAATATAAAAATCACTACTTGTATAAGTAAAAAATTGATAAACTGGACTTTATCAAATTCAGAACTTTCACTCTTTGAAAGACATTATTAAAAAAAGAAAAGGCAAACCTCATATTAGAAGGAATATTTGTAATATGTATTAATAAAGGACTATGTCTAGAATATTTAAAGAACCCTTATCTTATTGGAAAGGAGACAGTGGTTTTTAAAATAGGCAAAAGGTTTAAACTCTTCATAAAAGAAAGTAGATATATAGCCATTAGCACATGAAAAGATGTTCTGAGTCATTAGTCATCAGCAAAATGCAAATTAAAATCACAGCAAGATACAGCTTATCTACCCAAGGAGCTGAAATTAAAAATGTGTTTGCAAACATGTGAATAGCTTGAAATTTATTTATTCTATTAGTTTGATAGTTAATGTAATCTCTTAGTATACACTTATCATATGATCAAGCAATGACTTTTAGGTTTTTACCTATGAGTTTTGAGTACTTCTTTCCACAGAAAGACTTGTAAGTGAATGTTTGAGTGGTGCTTCAGTAATAATAGCCAAACTTGGAGGCAACTCACATGCTTATCAACAATCAAGTAGATTTTTTTTTTAAGTGATAAACGCATGCAGTGGAACACCTCTCATCAAGGAATGGAACAAATTATACTTATGTGACATGATAATGCAGACAAAACAAACCTACAGTGTCAGCAGATCAGTGGTCTCTAGAAATGAAGGTGGGATAGATTAACTTTTATAAAGAGATAAGGAAGTTTTGAGGATGATGAAAATGTTCTGAAACTGGATCATGGTTTTAATATCTATTAAGTTCAGTCCTTCTCTCCTCATTACCTATTTTTTCTTCTTGTGGGGTCATTCGGATGTAATAGAGCTGGCTGTAATAATAACCAGCCGAACAAAATGGAAAAACTACACTGAGATAAGCACCTTCCATTCTCTACTCAATTTAAAAGAGAGGATATAGTCAAACAAACAAACAAACAAACACACTCCTTTCTTTAGCAACTTATTTTCCTATCCTGAAGAGTTTTGGAAGGTTTAATGTGCTGTCAGTCCTCTGTGGAGGGCTATAATTCATGAGTCATTTGGCGAAGTAATCTGCCTTCTCCCAGCAATTCCAACATTTATTTGTAGTTTGACTGGAGGTAGGGTTAGAATTCCTGTGATTATCCATAGCCATGTTTATGTAGAAACAAAAGATATGTGTATAAACATTACTGTAGAAAAATCAATCCGAAGATTCCTGGAGGAAAGTACCTTGGCCTAATGTGAGTAAATTGATAGCAGTGTGTTGTTATTATTATGAATTAGGAAGCTTCCTAAATTCTTTACTTATACTTGTAAAAACAACAAAAATGAATTGATGATTCTGTTAATTCAAAAGTGGTTTGGCATAAAGATATCCATTCTTCCCAAACTGATCTATAGCTCTAATGCAATTCCTAACAAAATTTGAAAGGTTTTTAGTAAATACAGACAAGCTTATCCTAAAATGTATACTAAACAACATAGGAATTACTTATTATAGAATAGCCAAAACAATTGTGCAAAAGAATAAAGTGGAAGGAATCACTCTACTTAATGGTAAGGCTTACTGTATACCTACAATAATCAAGACAGTGTGGTGTTTACTGGAAGGATAATTGCATAGATCCATAGACCAAGGAGAAAACCCAGAAATAGACTCACAAAAATTGGTCTGATTTTCGTCAAAGGTACAAAAGCATTTCAATGGAAGGATAGTCCTTTCAGCAAATCTGGAGCAATTAGATATTTAAAGGTGGGGAAAAAATCTTTCACATTAATTCTTCTTTCGTTCTTTTTTTTAAAAAAAATTTCTTTTATTCAAGATCAATATGAAGGTGCAGATAACTAGGTTATAGAGTTTGCATCTGTTAGGTAAAGTCCCTGTTGTAGTTGTGTCCTGCACCCAGGAGGTATGCTGTATATCTTTACATTGTGCCCATTAGGTGGAAGCACACCAATCCCCTTCCCTAATCTCTTCTCTCTCTCCTCCCACTTTCTCCAATTTGAATAAATTGAGTTTTTCTCTTGTATGGGTGTGTATTAGTTCATCAATTGGTTTCATTTTAGTATTGAGTATACTTTACTAAGAATGTGTTTCAACTCTATCCAGGTTAATACAAAAGTTGTAAAATCTCCATCTTTTTATGGCTGAATAGTATTCCATGGTATACATATGGCACAGTTTCATAATCCATTCCTAAGTTGATGGGCATTTAGGTTGTTTTCACATGTTGGCATTTTTTTTTTTTTTAAGAGATAGAGTCTCACTTTGTTGCCCTCAGTAGAGTGCGATGGCATCACAGCTCACAGCAACTTCCAACTCCTGGGCTTAAGCGATTCTTTTGCCTCAGCCTCCTGAGTAGCTGGGACTACAGGCACTCGCCACAACACCTGCTATTTTTTGTTGTTGTTGTAGTTTGGCCCAGGCCAGGTTCAAACCCGCCTCCCTCAGTAAATGGGGCTGGCGTCCTACCCCACTGAGCCATAGGAGCCATCCAAGACATCTTGGCAATGGTAAATAGAGCTGCAGTAAACAATATAACGTAAATGTCCTTATGATAAAAATGATTTTTTTCTTCTGGGTAGATACCTGGTAATGGGATTGCAGGATCAAATGGAAGGTTTATTTTGAGTTCTTTGAGAACTCTCCATACTTCTTTCCAAAGAGATTATATTAGTTTACAGTCCCACCAACAGTGTAAAAGTGTTCTTTTTTCCACATCCATACCAGCATCTGCAGCTTGGGACTTTGTGATGTGGGCTATTCTCACTGGGGTTAGATGGTATCTCAGGGTGCTTTTGATTTGCATTTCTCTGATGATTAGGGACAATGATCCCTTTTTTCATATGTTTGTTAGCCATTCACCTGTCTTCTTCAGAGAAGGTTCTGTTCATGTCTCTTGCCCAAAGATAGAGGGGTTATTTCTTTTTTTTTTGATTAATTTGAGTTCTCTATAGATTCTAATTATCAAGCCTTTGCCAGATTCCTACCATGCAAATATCTTTTCCCATTCTGAAGGTTGTCTGTTTCCTTTAACTGTTGTGTCCTTAAGCTGTGCAGAATTTTCAGCTTAAGTCCCATTTGTTTATTTTTGTTGTTGTTGCCATTGCCAGTGAAGTCTTCATAAAACCTTTCCCTCAGCTGTCATCATCAGGAGTTTTTCCTATGCTTTCTTCTAGGATTTTTATCATTTCATGCCTTAGATTTAAATCTTTTATCCATCTTCAGCCAATTTTTGTAAGAGGTAAAAGGTGTGGGTCCAGTTTCAGTCTTGTGCATAGTGGTTATCCAGTTCTCCCAGTACCATTTGTTGAATAGGGATTCTTTTCCCCAGTGTTTGCTTTTGTTTGGTTTATTGAAAATCATATGGCAATAAGAGATTGATTACATCTTTTTGTTTTCTATTCTGTTTTATATGTCTATGTCTCTATTTTTGTGTCAATACCATGCTGTTCTGATCACTGTGGACTTGTAATATAACTCGAAGTCTGGTAGAGTGATGCTACTGGCTTTGTTTTTGTTAGTAAGAATTGCCTTGGCTAGACAGGGTTTTTTCTGTATTTTCTCCATACGAAATGAAGAACTGTTTTTTCCAGTTCTTTAAAGTGTGATGGTGATATTTTAATGGGGACTAAATTAAATCTTAGCTTGCTTTGGTTAGTATAGACCAGGGGTCTCAAACTACTGCCCACGGGCCACATGCGGTGGTGTGAATTGTATTTGTTCCCGTTTTATTTTTTACTTCAAAATAAGATATGTGCAGTGTGCATAGGAATTTGTTCATAGTTTTTTTTTTTTAAAACTATAGTCTGGCCCTCCAACGGTGTGAGGGACAATGAATTGGCCCCCTGTTTAAAAAGTTAGACATTTTAACAATGTTGATTCTTCCCAGCCAAGAGCATGGTTTGTTCTTCCATTTGTTAATGTTTTGTGCTATTTTTTTCCTGAAGGTTTCATAATTCTCTTTATAGAGCTCCTTCACCTCCTTTGTTAGTATATTTCTAGGTATTTCATTTTCTTTGAAGCTACCGTGAAGGTTGTTGTGTCTTTTCATTTGCTTCTCAAGTTGGCTATTATTGGTGCGTATAAAACTATTTATTTGTGGATATAGATTTTATACCCTAAGACATTACTATATTTCTTGATCACTTCCAGGAGTCTTGTGGTTGAGTCTCTGGGTTTTCTAAGTATAAGATCATATCATTGGCAAAGAGAGTTTAACCTCCTCTTCCCCAATTTGAGTTCCCTTAATATTCTTCTCTTGCCTGATTCCATTGGCTAGAATTTCTAGAACTATGTTGAATAGTAGTGGAGATAGTGAATATCCTTGTCTGATTCCAGTTCTGAGTGGAAATGCTTTCAGTTTTGCTCCATTCAGTATGATATTGGCCATGGGTTTGTCATAGATGGCTTAAATCATTTTAAGAAAATATGCCTATTTTCTTAAGTGTTTTTGTTAAAAAAGGATGCTGAATTTTGTCAAATGCCTTTCTGAATCTACTGAGAGCATCATAATGGTCTTTGTTTTTGCTCCTATTGATATGGTGAAATGGATTTGTGTGTGTTAAACAAACCTTGTATCCCTGAGATAAAGCCTGCATGATTGTGATGTATAAGTTTTTAATGTGTAGCTAGAATCTATTGGCTAAGAGTTTATTGAATATTTTGGCATCAATATTCATTAGTGAAATTGGTCTGTAGTTCTTCTTTGGGTCCTTTCCTGGTTTGGGTTTCACTGTGATGTTTGTTTTATAGAATGTGTTGGGGAAGTTTCCTTCCTTCTCACTGGTTTGGAATAGTTTCTACAGTAGAAGCTGTTCTTTGAAAGTTTGATAAAATTCTGGTGTGAAGCTGTCTGGTGTAGGGTTGTTTTTTTGTAAGAAGCTTTTTTATTTTTTCTTTAATCTTAGTCTTGATATTTGTCTGTCCAAAAGATTTATTTCTTCCTAGTTAAGTCTAGGGAGATGGTGTGAGTCCAGGTATTGGTTCATTTCCTCCATATTGTCAAATTTCTGGATATAGAGTTTATTGTAGTAGTCAGAGATAACACATCCAGCTAATTTTTAAATTTTTTGTTTGTTTCATTTTGGTTTTTTTACTTTTTGTTTGTTTTTGAAGAGACGGAGTCTCACTTTGTTGCCCCAGGTAGAGTACTGTGGCATCATAGCTCGCAGCAACCACAAACTCTTGGACTTAAATGAATCTCTTGCTTCACTCTCCTGAGAAGCCGGGACTGTAGACTCCTGCCACAACACCTGGCTGTTTTTAGAGACAAGGTCTTGCTCTGTCTCAGGCTGGTCTCCAACCTGTGAGCTCAGACAATCCACCTGCCTCAGCCTCCCAGAGTGCTAGGATTACTGGCATGAGCCACCATGCCTAGACAATTTTTAAATTTTTTTTTTTTTTTTTGAGACAGAGTCTCACTATGTTGCCCTGCCCTCGGTAGAGTGCCCTGGTGTCACAGTTCACAGCAACCTCAGCTTAAGCACTTCTCTTGCTTCAGCCTCCCAAGTAGCTGGGACTACAGGCACCTGCCACAATGCCTGCCTATTTTTTTGTTGCATTTGTTTAGCTGGCCTTGGCCGGGTTCGAACCTGCCACCCTCAGTGTGTGTACTGGCACTGTAACCACTGCACTATGGGTGCTGAGCCCAATTTTAAAATTTTTTTATAGCAGTCAAGTCATGCTTGGTTGCTCAGTCTGGTCTCGAACTCCTGACCTCAAGCGATCCTCCTACCTTAGCCTCCCAAAGTGCTAAGGCCTGAACAACAGCATCCAGCCCTACTCTTTCATAAAAATTTAATACAATTCAGAAACTTAATGTGAAAGGCAAAGTTATAAACTTATCTGAAGAATACATATTTGGTTTTAAAATGTGTAGTGTCTTGGCTAAATGAAGACAGAACCAAGAATCCAAAGATACACATAAAAAACCCAAATCATAAAAGGACATTATTATAAAACTAGGACACAAGAGAAATTAGGAGAAAACACTGTATCTTATTTACCAAAGAATTTATATCAGACTACATAAAGAGTAGAAATCTAGTAGAAAAGTAGTTAATTCACAGAATAAAATATGAATAGTCGAAAGGATGTAGAGGTATAAAACCTTACTAGTCATCAAGAAAATGATATTAAAATATGACTTTGCATCTATCAGAGGAGCAAACATTTTTAAAGATTAAAGTCATAATAAGTTGGATAAATAGAAATAGGTTTTTTTTGTTTTTGTTTTTTGTTTTTTTGAGACAGAGCCTCAAGCTGTCACCCTGGATAGAGTGCTGCGGCATCACAGCTCACAGCAACCTCCAATTCCTGGGCTTAAGCGAATCTCTTGCCTCCGCCTCCTAAGTAACTGGGACTACAGGCGCCCGCCACAACGCCTGACCATTTTTTGTTTGCAGCCATTATTGTTGTTTGGCGGACCCGGGCTGGTCAAACCCACCAGCTCAGGTGTACATGGCTGGCGCCTTAGCCTGTTGAGCCACAGGTGCTGAGCCAGGAATAGGTATTTTTATACATAGTAAATAGGAATATAGTTTGAAGCTTTTCTGAAAGCTTGCTTGGTTTTTTTCTGTTAAATGCTTAAATATGCATACTCTTTGAGCTAGTAATTCCAGTTTTAGGAATTTCCTGTGAAGATATACTGGCATCTCTGCTCAGGGTCTTGTGCAGGAGTGTGTTCTTTGCAGCAGTTGGTGTTTGTAGCAATCAAATTTGTAAAGAACTTAAACTTTCATTAGTATGAAAGGAAGTAAAAAATTGAAGAGAAACATCTAATGTGGAAAAATTGAAAAGAATTTTAAAAATATAAAACATAAAAGGCATGTTTCGGAACAGCCAGCCCCTGTGGCCCAGTGTGCCCATGCCAGTGACAGAAAAGGCACCAGAAGGTTACATACCAGACTTTTGCAGAAGAGGGGGTAGAGGCTTTTGCTCTGAAGACTTCCGTGTTGTTTGAGTGCATTCACTTTTGCCTGTGTATTTGAAAAGTTATTCTAGGTCACAACTTAAAAATAGCTGGCACATGCACTGTGAGGGAGGCAGTTAAGCAAATGTTGTCTCCATGCTCCAGAGGAGGAAACAGGTAACTTATTTCCAAAAGGCAATGACACTTCCTCCTGAGCCTGGTACCCAGGCGCCTCTCAGGCTGTGGTTTTGTGTTCGTTTGTTTTCTGCTCTAGGCAGCCTGTGCTGGAGGGAACCTCTACACATTGACAGTACCTCAGCTGCACCTGGTCTCCAAAGTGCCTGTGCTTCCCAACAACTCTGTGAGTCTCGACTGCTCTCCGGACAGACAGTGGGTGTTTGCGTCTACCGTGAATTCGGACCCGGGCCCAAAGGTTAGTGTCTGTTGAACCCTTTTCCTCGGGCCTGTCGTGGGGAGGCAGCTTGGGGTGTGGGCGGTGTGTGTGAGAGCTGCTCCTCACACAGCACCAAGCTCATAGCTGGGCAGGAGAGTTGCTCATTGCGAGCCACATCCTGCTCCTTGAGGGTGAGTCTGTTCCTAACAAAAACATCTACTCTTGGCTTGGCGCCTGTAGCTCAGTGGCTAGAGGGCCAGCCACATACACCAGGGCTGGTGGGTTTGAATCCAGCCTGGGCCTGCCAAACAACAATGACAAGTACAACAACAACAAAATAGCTGGGTGTTGTGGCAGGCACTATAGTCCCAGCTACTTGGGAGGCTGAGACAAGAGAATCGCTTAAGCCCCAAAGTTGGAGATTACTGTGAGCTGTGACGCCATGTTACTCTACCCAGGATGACAGCTTGAGACTCTCTCAAAAAAAAAAAATCCACTCTTCTGGTACTGGCTACTATTGGGTCAGTGGCAGCATTGGCATCTGTCCTCGGGGCTCTTGCCCTTGTAGCCTCTTCCTCTGCTCCTGCATTTCCTGTGAGCTGAAAGGACCCAGCACCCTGGCCTCAGTTTTGAACATGTTTGAGGCTTCGTGGACATCCCAGAAATGTTCAGGAGCCATTTGGTGACCTGAGGATAGAGCTTCAGTGAGAGTGGAGGTCATCAAGTCAGGTACAGAGGACATACTGACATGTGGAGTGAGTCTCTGGTGCCCAGAGTCAGAGAGCAGCAGGGCTTTGCAGTGCCTCCTGTGTCATGATTGTATGACTGCTCCCCAGTCCAGTCTTCTGACACCCTGAGTCACTGAGAGTCCTGATGCTTCCCAGGACAGGGACATCCAGGCATTTGCTGGAGACGAGGCACCTTCAGAGTACCAGGGTCTGAATTAGGAAATTAGACCAAAGTAAAAAGCTAACCACTTTTTACTTTGATGGTCTTGTTGAAAATGAGAAAGAGAGGAAAAAGAAAACAGAGGTGTCACAGTGTAGGAAGGGACTGAGAGCCTCTGGGATCTGGTATCTAGGCAGGCAGGTGGTTAGGTAACAGTAGGTACATATAGGCCACAGGAGGGGCTGTCAGGACTCTGAAAATGCAGTCCTGGAGTTCTAGAGAAGGTTTAAAGATACAAGAAAGGAATACACTGGAAGACATTGTTGGCAACAGCAAAACAGTGGATGTAGCTGTTATCAAACAGAAGCACCATTTATTGATTCATCCATCACAGTTCCAGATGTTTCCAGTGGGGTCAGATATGGGCTGAAATTAGCCTTGAAAAGCCTCAGGTCTGTGTGTAGTATGAAAAAGAGTAAGTCCCCACAGAATGGGAGAGAGTGGGTTGTGGAGTAGATACCAGCTTTCCAACAGGCCCAGGGATAGGCAGTGTTTCCAAGCGCTCCCAGGTCTGAGAAACCCCCTTCCTCACCTGTAGTGTGACCATGCAGGGGTATTTCTCCAGGTATTCTATACTCACTCATTGCTGTACCCATCGGAAGACAAGCCTCCAGTCTCTACTACCCTCCCCATCTGGCTGAGTTCCAGAGGATGCTGGGCCCCCGAAGAGGCAGCCAGATTGATTGTGATGCACAAAAATGACAGTGGCATGCAGCTGGTTGTCACTACCTATGAGTTAGGGGCCAAGAAGTCCAGGAATAGAGTGGACATTCTAGGTAAGGGTCCCTGTGCTGGCACCGACGGGTCTTGTGTGTCACCACCATTGCAGAATGGTGATTACAGCGTAGGTTCCTTACATTTCCTTGAGGACATTTATCCTTTCCTCTCAGTGAAATATAATGATATAAGGGCCTAAAAAAGGTTTTACTGATTGTTATTTTACATATTGGTTGAGCAATTGAGCCCCTAGTGAGTGGTTGAGTATTGAGCCCCTAGTGTGACCCTGAGATTTAGATGTTAAATACTGTCCACTCAGGTCTCTGCTCTCTGGCTTATCTTCCTGCTTCCCTTCAGTACTGTTCTCAGTATTAACTGCATCCAGTAGTGAATAAAAGTCAGAACTATCTCATCCCCAAGGAGCTTCTAGTCCAGTAGGAAAGTAAGACCCACAGCCCTCTCTACTGTATCTCCTCCTGTATTTCCTAAACCCCACATCACTCTTGACAAGCCTTTCCTATGGTCCTTAGCATTCTTTCTTTTGTACTGTTATGTTTGTTTTCATATCATTGTTTGACTATAAATTTTACTTTGAGCTTCCTGGCAACTGAGGAAAAATAGAATGTATAATATAACCCCTTGTCTGATGTGAGAAAATGCATGAATTTTTCACAAGAGGTAATTTTTTTTTTTCCTGGTTAAAAAGGACTGCTATACCCTACAAAGGACAGTTATTTTCAAGAGTAGTTTTTGACAGATGTCATAAATGTCACAATTCTTGTGGCCATTTGGGATAGATAGGAAAGGGTAGAAGAAAGGGAGCCCCATCCCCTGAGTTGGTTCTATGTGTCAGACACTACCATGAGCATGTTGTATTGTGTCTTTACAACACCCTCTAAGTGTGGCATTGTAATCAGTATGTAGAGTATTTTAGATAACCTGGACATTCAGGGGAGTAAATGCATGGGTCAGGATTGAAGGCAGATCTAACTGCAAAGCTCTTTTCAGTGAACTACATCATCTTATGAGAGTCATATGTCTGTTCCAGAGGAGCCAATCTGTGTGTTTTTATTCAAAAAGTACAACAGGTCGCCAGTTTCCCCTTGCCAAACACTATGATGCTTCCTCGCCTCATGAAGAGCCTTGGCTCTCAGGTGATCCTGCTGGTGTCACATACCAAGCTGGTACAGTTCACCATAGATGGACTGCAACTGGCAGTCTTCCAGGACCATGAGGCGCCCATCATAGCCTTGTGGGTGGTGAGTATGATGCCTGTTGCCCACATCACAGCTCCCCATGTTAAGAGTCCACATCCACACCTCATTTGACTTTTCATTTCAAGGACTCAAGCCGAGTTATCACCTCTTCCTTTGACCTCTCTTTGCGAGTCTATGTGTGGAATAAAGAAAATAAATATCCCATCCTCGAGAGCTGCTATCACTTGCTTGGGGGATCACACAGATGGGCCAGGTAATACACTCTTTTTTTTCCTTCATGTTGCTACTAAATGGCTATATGTGGCCCACCAAGCAGTGTTTCTTAAGGAAATTTTAGAAAGGATGTTAGTAGGACCTGGAGTTATAAGTCGAATCTGCCATTTATTAACTGAGATGTGAGACAATCCAGAGTTCAGATTCTCTTTCCTCTATTAAAAAACAAGATTGCCTTTTGGGGGCAAGACACAATTGTAAGAGGGATACCTAACAAATGCAGTCAGTGTAACCTGGTTTCTTGTACCCTCAATGAATCCCCAACCATTAAAAAAAAAACCAAGATTGCCAGCTTTAGTTATGTGTTATAGACATATCTCTTGTAATGTACAAAACCAGCATGTGCAGTTGACTTCACCTACATTTTACAGATGAAAGAAAGGCTTAGAAATGCAGACATTTTGCCTAAAGTCCCAGATAACATGCAAGGAAGGTGGGGTTGGATTCTGACTGTGACCTCATCGAAAATGATTGTACCCATTAGCTCTTGTGTTACCATGTCTTTCATTCACGTGAGCAGTGAGACTGATCAGGAATTGAAGGTTAATTCTAATTACTGAGGAAATATCTTAGACGTCCCCAGGTTAGGTTAGGTTAGGTACCCCATCTCTATTAGAAGTTTCTTTAAAAAATAAAATCAAGGGGTTGGGCAAGGTGGCTCATGCATAGCACTCTGGGAGACTGAAGCAGGTGGATTGTTTGAGCTTAGGAGTTAGAGACCAGCCTGAGCAAGAGCAAGACCCTGTCTCTAAAAATAGAAAAACTAGCTGGGCATTGTAATGCATGCCTGCAGTCCCAGCTGAAGCAAGAAGGTTCACTTGAGCACAGGAGTTTGAGGTTGCTGTGAGCCATGACACCATGGCACTCTACCCAGAGTGACAGATAAGATGCTGTCTCAAAAAAAAAAAAAAAAAAACAAAAACAAAAAAAACCCCATAAAGGCTCTTATAAAGAAGTTTCTAGACTAGTTAGAATTATTCTGATTCTGACAGCTACTGTCAGGTGGGCCCAACACTGATATTCCCCGATAATACTTGCTAGTTATTACAAATGAAGTTTGGCTTTCAAATCAAAGCCCAGAGTAAACAAGAGTTAGAAATGGGGCCAGCTGGGGTGCAGTGGGCGAGAGAAGGTACAGGAAGCTGAGGGTTTTACTACTGAAATGTTGGTCCTTTCCTCTGATTGACACCCAGTGTGCCCCTTCTCCTTGCAGAGGATTTACCCATGTGGAAAGTGACAGCATGAGCATTGTAGGTGTGGAAGCCAGAAGCAATGGGACAGGGATCCTAAGGTCATACTGCTTCAGAGTGCAGCACAGCTGGAATGATGGCACTGACTGAAGATGGCCTCACTCTGGTGAAGAACTTGCACATGTACAAAGACTAGATTTAGATTGATGATGTTATCGATGCTGGGAAAGAAATTTGTAATCTTCAGATGCCTATTATGTGCTGGACACTGTGCTATGTGATTTTATTTTACATCCTCATGACAAGCCAATGGAGTGGGTACTACATATCATATACATGTATTGTCTGTTTTTCAGACAAGGAAAATGAAATGCAGGAAAGTATTAATCTATTATTACCCCTATTTTCAAGCTGCTAAGCAACCTTTCCAAGATTATTTGAGGAGTCAGTGGCAAAAAAGGAGTGAAATCCATTGCTTTAAGTACTGGGATTATAATTGTTTTCATTGTCTAAATACATAATTCAGTAAATATTTTTTATCTTCCTATTCTGTTATGTGCTTTAGACATACTCATCCATAGCTGTCATGTAGATGACTTGTGTGGCACTGTCTGCATAACTCTAGGGCTGCTATATTTATTTTGTTGGTCACCATGGAATCCCTGGTGGGTTAGTGGGCATATCATTTAGAGTTCCTAATTGCAGGCAACAGGAGCTGACACAAAGTAACTGAAACCAAGAAAGGAATTTATTGGAAGGACTTAGATTAGCCAAAGGAGTCAGTGGGAAGGGGGTACCAAGGGCAGCTAGGGAGCAGGAGCCCAGCACAGGCTGCTCCAGCAGGTCTGGCTTGGACAGTCCTGGTGCTGCCATGTTAGCACCATTATTTCCTTGTGGCTTCACTGCTGCTGCTCTACTGTCGTCAGTGTCACTTAACAGGCACCGTAACCACCATCTTAAACACTTCCCATTGTTCCCGAGGGAGGCAGCAAGATTCACAGTGCTGTGTGGATGTGTGGTGTGTGTGCACACATGAGTTTTTCTGTGTATGCATATGATTTGCTGTTTCTAGGTCATGTGCCCACCAAACCAAGGCCAGGATGGGGGAGAGAGAGGAAGAATCTGGCTCCTTCATCTTCAGTTGATAGTGCCTCAATCCAGATTCACACAGTGGAAAATTCTTCAAAAATAAGAAGAAAAAATTTCTCAAAAATAGAAAATAAGGATAAAAAGTTGTTTGCTATAGTCTACTACTTTGGCTGTACAATACCAAAATGTGTCCTATTTGTTGTATTTACTCTTTAACAACAGTTTTTTACCTAACTTAACAACTATATCTGGGCAGCTCCTGTGGCTCATCAAGTAGGGCACCGGTCCCATATCCCGAAGGTGGCAGGTTCAAGCCCGGCCTCGGCCAAACTGCAAAACAGAAAAATAGCTGGGCATTGTGGCGGGTGCCTGTAGTCCCAACTACTCGGGAGGCTGAAGCAAGAGAATCTCCTGAGCTCAGGAGTTGGAGGTTGCTGTGAGCTGTGTGACACCACGGCACTCTACCGAGGGTGATAAAGTGAGACTCTTGTCTCTAACTAAAAAAAAAAAAACAAAAAAACTATATCCTGTGTAACCAAGACCAGATGCAGTTGTTGCCCCAAGGTGTTTATTAGCTCCTGAAACTGTCAGGGTTGGGGTCCATTCCTCTTCTAGTTTTCATCAGTTTTGCACAATGTTCTAAAACTCAAGGCCTGAGTGGTCAGCTCATGGAACATACTCCAAAATAGATCATATCCTAGTTCATAAATCAAACTTCAGTAAAATTAAAAGAATTAAAATTATACTTTGTATCTTCTCAGACCACAAGGCAATAAAGGTAGAACTCAACTCCAACAAAAAAAGTTCATCTCCACACAAAGGCCTGGAAACTAAAAAACCTTATGCTGAATGACAGTTGGTTTAAGGAAGAGATAAAGGAAGAAATTATTAAACTTGAATATAACAACAATGAAGTCACAAGCTACCAAAACCTGTGGGATACTGCAAAAGTAGTTTTTTTTTTCTTTAAATATATGTATTTTATTATTCTTCATTACATTATTTCCCCACCCCCCCACCCCTCTGTGGTAAGACAGAATTGATTTACAGAAAAGAATACAGAAAACACCAAAGCTCCTGGTAGAGGGAGAGATTTCAATGCTCTCTCCGTTCCTCTCCCGGTCTTTCCCCGTCTCCTCCTCTAGGCCTCTAGCCTCAGGGTATATATAGGTGTATGGGTTCCTTGGCCAGGAAACATAGACTTCACTCTTAGGCAGGGAACAGCAACATGCCAGAAAATTCTCTGGTTAAGAGCCAGAACTATTTTCTTATGCCACTTTAGATCTTTTTGTTCTATCTGATGCTCAGAATAGAATAGAATGGAACATACAAATTCATACTATTGAGTAAAATTATTAGAAAATATAATGCCCATAAACTTATTCTTAATACTCTTCAGGTAAAAATGCTGGCACCGAAACTCACTACTTGAAATTCTGACTTGTAAGAAATGTTTACATCCCTCCAATTAACATACTTTTGCCTTTCTCTTTTTTGTACATGATTTATGATAAAATTATATGAGACTTTTACATTGTGGAAATAAAACATCCAAGTTGAAAGTTATCTCAAAATACACATCAAATGCATCATTTTGTCCTGTCATATTTATTTCTAAATATTTCTCCTATTTTATCACTTATTTTCCTTTATACTCTTACTGTCCCTGTCCAGATCACCATCACTGTTCATTATCTGGACTCCTAGAATAGAATCCTATTCCCCAAACTCCCAAATAGTTATGGATGCAGGAAAATACTTGATATAAAAAAGTAGAAGTCCAAATTGAATATTCAAGTCAATTGTGGTTCAAATATGCCAGAATGTTAACAGGGATAGGATTAGGAGTGTTACTTTTTATATTTTCCAGATGTTCTACAATAATCATGAATTACTTCTAAAAGATTTTATCAAGGTGCACTCTCATTTTAAAAATTTCACGCAATACGGAAAATTTAAATGAAAACAAATACCATCTAAAATCTACTACTTAGAAATCATCATCATCAAATTAGGTGAACATCATGCAAGTATCTTTTTTTTCTCTTTTATCTTTTTAGCTACTCACAGATACTTACACACAGAGGGCCAAGGGCAGCTAGCTGACTAGTTAGGGAGATAGGCAAAAAAAATAAAATTTGTATGTGCAATATTAAACTATTGAAACAAAAACACTGCACCATTTGATTGTCATATGACTTTGTGAGTGCCACCTTCTCCACTTAAAAGCCTAAAACTCTGTGTCTGGCTTGGCACCTGTGGCTCAAGCGGCTAAGGTGTCAGCCACATACACCTGAGCTGGCAGGTTTGAATCCAGCCTGGGCCCACCAAACAACAATGACAGCTGCAACCAAAAAATAGCTAGGCGTTGCGGTGGGCGCCTGTAGTCCCAGCTACTTGGAAGGCGGGAGCAGGAGAATCCTTGAACCCAGGAGTTGGAGGTTGTTATGGGCTGTGATACCACAGCACTCTACTGTTGAGGCTCTGTCTCAAATAACGACAACAACAACAACAACAACAACAACAACAAACAAACAAAAAAACCCCTCTGTGTCTGGTATGGCAGTGTGCTGGTGGTAGATGTTGAAAATCCTTTTTCTGCAAATTAGTGTCAGGTGTGATTTGAGGTGTGTCCCTTAAACATTGCATCCTAATTCTCCCCTCTGGAATATGGAAAGTATAAAACCCAAGTCTGAGATATAATTTACATTATGAGAGCATGTATTATAGGAGGTTGTTAAAGGGTCATTCCCTTCCCTTCTTTTTCATACCTGATCTCGTTTCTATGGGGGAGGAGAATGACCTTGTATGGTTTAAATGTTTCACTTATAAATAATTTATAGCTGAATAAAAAATGAGATTTAAGGTTTTGTTTTGAATTGATGATTCTGATCCCTTAATATTTTTATATTTCTTTTATAGTTGGGTCATATTCATCATCTGATTTTGTGCTTTATGTTTTTCTTTTACTATTTTTATTTTCATTTTTACTGAATTTTGATTTCAAAAATTCTTCTTTCCTCTTCTACTGGCTTGGAAGTTAGCCTTTTTCTAATCATTTCATGGTTGCTTTTAATTTTAATAAAACCCCAAATTAATCTCTTTTCTTTTCCTAGCAATAAAGTATCCTAATTCGGATCAGTTGCCTCCTATCTTACATTATATTCTTGTACAATATTTAGATGCTGTCTTTTTTCTCATAAATTTGCATTATTATTATTATTTTATGTATTCAATATTAGTTTATACTTACATATTTATTTGTTTGCTATTCCTTCTTTTATCCCAGACCTTTTTTTCTTTCTGGAATTATTTTACTTGTTACTGAAGTATTTCCTTTAGTAATCCTTTAGTGAAGGTCTGTTTATATTAAACATGGATTCTTTTTTCCTAAAATGCATTTATTTTGCCCTAATTATTACATGACAGTTTGGCTGGGCAAACAACTTGAGGTGGACATTGTTTTCTTTTAGCAATTGAGGATAGTGCTTCATTGTGTTCTAGATTCATCATTACTGTTGGGAAAAATCTGTTTTTTATCTAACTGTTACTTTATTGTGGGTAAAGTTTTTCTCTGGGTATTTTTTTTTTAATTAAATCATAGCTGCATACATTAGTGCAATCAAGGGGGTACAATGTGCTAGTTTTCTATACAATCTGAAATGTTTTCATCAAACACACGGTAACAGTTGTAAAACAGCAAAAAATTGCCAAGCTCTAAGGGGAGGAGGAGGAAAATGGAATAACAAAATACTGTTCACAAGAGGCATATCTAAAAAATTTTTCTAAA
>CAUYRH010062240.1:0-26141 GCA_963574655.1 Perodicticus potto
ACTGCCATGGCAATAGCAACAACTGCAACAATAAACAAATGGGACTTAATTAAACTGAAACGCTTCTGTACAGCCAAGGAGACAACAACCAAAGCAAACAGACAACCTACCCAACGGGAAAGGATATTTGCGCATTTTGAATCTGACAAAAGTTTAATTACCAGGATCTATACAGAACTTCAATTAATCTACAAGAAAAAAACCAACAATTCCATACATCAATGGGGAAGAGAGATGAATAGAATCTTCTCTAAAGATGACAGAAGAATGGCCAATAAACACTTGAAAAAACACTCATCATTCCTAAGTATTAGAGAAATGCAAATTAAAACCACACTGAGATACCATGTAAGTCCAGTGAGAATGGCCTATATCACAAAATCTCAAAATTGCAGATGCTGGCAGATATGGGGAGAAAGGAACACTTCTACACCACTGGTGGGATTGCAAACTAATACAGCCTTTTGGAAGGAAGAGGGAGAAAACTCAAAGAACTCAACCTAGACCTCCCATTTCATCCTGCAATCCCATTACTGGGCATCTATCCAGAAGAAAAAAAAAAAAAACTTTTGTTATAAAGACACTTGTACTAGGCTGTTTATCGCAGCCTAATTTACATTGCTAAAATGTGGAAACAGCCTAAATGTCCTTCAACACAGGAATGGATTGGTAAGCTATGTTATATGTATACTATGGAATATTACTCAGCCATCAAAAACAATGGAGACTTTGCAGCGTTTGTACTAACTTGGATGGAGGTGGAACACATTATTCTTAGTGAAACATCACAGGAATGGAGAAGCATGAATCCTGTGTATTCAACTTGGATTTGAGGACAATTAGTGACAATTAAGGACACAGTGGGGCATGGGGGAAGGAGAGAGCAGACAGAGGGAGAAGGAGGGAGGGGATGAGGGAAAGAAAACAAAAAAAAGGAAAGAAAATAGTGACTAATTCTCACATAAATTGGATTCAATTTTGACCAAAGTATATTACTTAAACATTAATTTTTAATTCAACTTGTTAATATGTTGTTTAGGATAGTGCATACTCACTTATAAGTGAAATGTTTGTAATTTCCCTTTATTTTCTCCAATTTCAATATCAGGTATATCCAATTCAAGCAGAATGATTTTGAAATATTTCTTCTTTTTCTATTGTCTTTAAGATTTGGCATGATCTGTTTTTTGAAACTCTCCTTTACTTTTATTTATATAATATTAGTTATCTATTTTTTGAGACTTTGGGGAAAAAAAAGAGAAATTAACTGATGACTTCATACTGAGCCTTAGAGTCAAAGCACTCTATAATGCCTTATTTGACAATGTGAACGTTACTTTCTTGCCATTATTATTATTAATATTGCTTAATATTTCGATGCAGTAATCGTCCGATTTCTTTTCTGAGTGTATTTATCTTCGTTCATTCTTTCCAAGGTTTTTGTTTCTAGTCCTTATCTTAAACACTGTTATTGTTATTAAATTTTAAGCCTTTTTAATTCTGTGACGGCAAAAAGTGGAAACCTAATAAACACCTGTGTATGTAAAAAGAAAAAGAAAAAATTTAAAAAAAAAAGTAGCCAGCTTAAATGAGTCTTATTGTGGCCTAGTATTCTTACTCTGTTGATAACTGCAAGGTATGAAATCCTTCATTGTATACAATTGTATGGGCTATATGCAGACAAGTGTCAGAGGCCCAAGTCAAAGAGGTAATTTACCTGACATAGGAGGAATCACATTGACTAACATTTTGTTTCTTTATTTATATTTTAATTTTTAATTTTTTTGAGACAGAGTCTCACTATGTCACCCTCAGTACAGTGCTGTGGCATCACAGCTCATAGCAACCTCAAACTCCTGGGCCCAAGTGATTCTCCTGACTCAGCCTCCCAAGCAGCTGGGACAATAGGCACCCACCACAACACCTGGCTATTTTTTTGTTGCAGTTGTCACTATTGTTTAGTAGGTCCAAGCCGGGTTGAGCTCAAACCCACCTGCCTCAGTGTATGCAGCTGGTGCCCTAACCACTGAGCTTCAGGTGCCAAGCCTGCATCTCATTTTTTAATAAGTTGACCTCGTTAATGAAGGCAGAGTCTTACAGGTCTTAGACTACCACATGTCTTCTAACAGAATTATAAACTATAACCAAGTGGATGAATATTTTTAGTGTATTACCCTCACTGGATCAATAGCTCCATTTGGATCCCACCTGCACTGACAAATCAGAGCCTCTCTCCCAAAAGCCTTTGGGAACATTATTTTAATTCCACCTTCACTAAATAAACTACACTCATTTTGAGCATTAGATATCCTTAAAGTAATAAACATTTCTTGTCATAATGTATTTGTATTAAAAAAAAAAAAAAAGCCTAGCATTTTAGGCTCAATTAGTCAGTTCCTGGATCAACAGACCTTTTCTTCTTCTTGACAGTTTATTCATTCTAATATTGCCTGGCAGAGAGAAATAATTAATATCTATTCCAAGACCTGAGTTCAAATCACCATATACTAAGCAAGTGTTTGCACTGCAACATCACTGAACCCTGATTTCATCAGCAAAATGAGGACAACACCTTCTTTATAAAATCATGGTTTATAAGAAGAAAATGAGACAAGGTATGTGACAGCATTGGTATCATGCTTGGCAGTTGGTGGACTTATTCATTAAACATTGCCTCTACCCCTTCAATCTCTGGTGCAATGGAAAACAAACATGAGACTCACATTGTTATGTTTGAATAACTCGGCTTCTGTGCTATTTCCCATAGTCCATTTTCATAGAGATAATCAAAATAAGCCCAAACCTCTAAACTCAAAAATATCAGTATAAGATTTCTCCTCCTACCTAATAAGCTACTCAGGGCAAGAGGTCATTAGCAGCAGGGACTCACCCAAATGCACAATCTTTCTTCCTAAACTCTAACCCCTGTGACTAGAAACCCCTGCCATCTCTTCTCTTTTGAGAGTCTGGAGAGCAATGTCAAAAGCAGCCTGTGCCTAGCCTCTACCTTCCTGGGCCCTCACAACTCCACCCATCCTCATCCTTAGCTCTCCAGAGTCTCTTGGGCAGAAGGCACTCCTCAGTACTCAAGCGCAGCACAACACTCAAGCACAAAACTGACTACACTTCATGAGAAGGAGGATTACATTTGCCATAGTTAAGGATTCCCAGTCCATGGTCCCTCAAAAGCATCAAACGTGTGCATAGAAAGCAAGAAAGAAATAAATAAGTTTGATGCAGTCCAAAGGCCTAGAAAGACCCTAGACTTCCAACTTCCTCTTTAAAAAAACAAGATACTATATCCAAAAGGCTCAGGCCCGTCCTGTTCTCTATTTCTTCCTTCCAGAGGTCCTGCCCCCAAGTCCACAGAAGCCTGAACTTAGAGGAAGACTTTGATGAACAGAGAAAAAAGGTACAATTTCCTCCCAAATTTCTTGTTACCAGTGGATATTTTGGTGCTTTAGCTGAGTATCTCCTTTTTAAAAAATCTCTGCTGGCCCAGAAGGAGGAGATGAAGCCAATAGTTATTTTCTTAGAAATCAGTAGTAGCAGGTTGAGCAATAAAACAAACAGGGTGAACAGGTACAACCAGAATGTGGACCTTGGTTCAGTATCTTACTATCTTCCTTTAAAAAGCAACTTGAGGGCCAGGTGTGGTGGCTCACACCTGTAATTCCAGCACTTGAGAGGCTGAGGCGGGTGGATTGCCTGTGCTCACAGGTTCAAGACCAGCCTGAGCCAGAGCAAGCCCTCATCTCTAAAAATAGCTAGGCATGTTGAATGATGATATTCTCCGGAATCGCTGTACTGCATTGATGAAAGTACTTGTGAACCCTTTTCCATCTGATAAAAAAAAAAAAAAATAGTTAGGCATTGTGGTGGGTGCCTATAGTCCCAGCTCCTTCGAGGATGAGGCAAGAGAATCACTTGAGCCCAAGAGTTTGAGGTTGCTGTGAGCTATGACACCATAGCACTCTACCAGGGGTGAAAAAACGAGACACTCAAAAAAAAAAAAAAAAAATCAAAAAACACAAAACAAAAAAAAACTTGAGGCCAGGAGTCTTGGCTCATGCCTGTAATCTTAGCACTCTGGGAGGCTGAGGCAGGAGGATTGCTTGAGGCCAGGAGTTCGAGACCAGACTGAACAAAGCTAGACTCCATCGCTACTAAAAATAGACAAATCAGATGGGCTGCAGGTGCCTGTAGTCTCAGCTACTCAGGAGGCTGAGGCAAGAGGAACCCTTAAGTCCAGGAGTTTGAGGTTGCTATGATCTAGGCTGAAGCCACTGCATTTCAGCCTGGGCAACAGAGCAAGACTCTGTCTCATTTAAAAAAAAAAAAAAAAAAGAAAAAATTTTAATTTTCTTTTATGAAAAAGATTTCTTATCTTTTAGAGACACATACTGAACCATTTACAGATGAGATGATATATCTTGGAATTGCTTCAAAATAATACAAAAGTGGAATGAGATGGTTAAGAGTGTAGAAGAGGACTGCCTAGGAGGTGGTAACTGTTGGAGCCAGGTGACATGTACATGGGAGCTCATGAGACTATTTCGTCTCATGGATGTTTAAATTTTTCTGTAATAAAAAAGTAAAAAGATATAGGGAGAAAAATCACCAGTTGGTCATTTGTCTAGACTCACAGGCACCATATTTAAGAATAGTGATTTTTTCTTAAATTACAGATCATTTATTTAAAATTAAGTTCAATTTATCACACACCCTTTATGTGCTTCTTTGCACCTTTAAAGAAATTATGCTATTCTTTTTTTAAACAAAGAGATAAAAGAAAAAAATACTATTCTTTAAATAAGATTGAATTAATATCTCTGTTTGATGACTTGCTTTCCTACACAACAGAATCTTCTGGAAGCCAAATATTAGACAGACTTTATCCACAAAAATACCCCATGAAAGAACAAAGAAAAATGAAGGATACAGAAGATAAAGTAGCTTGCCCCTTAGTCACACAGGTAGTTAGTCACAAAGCCATATCTGGAACCCAGATCTGACTTCCATTACTCTAATTACCATATTTTTCTGAGCAGTGATATTTTAATGAGTATAAAAACGTTTTGAGTAATTTTCTTATGTTGAGTTTTTTTGTTTATTTTTAAGCTCTTACAGACAGTAAAATGACAGCAACTATTTTACTAACATATCATCTACTGAAAAGATGCATTACTCAAGATTATCTAGAACTATTATTTAAAATGTTATATTTTAAATATAAACTATAGCTTAGTTCTCTTAAAAATGATAAATGTTCAGCAAGTAGAAATTTCCCAACCTAAATACTATGTGGTATGTAGAGCTTAAGGCTTTAAACTTCAGTAATTCAGTTTATAAACATGAGACAGCACCTATAAGTAGCCGATGGAGCTTTTGTTTAAACAGATAATGGGAACTAATTCTGCTATTCACAGATTAAAGTTTGCCTTTGGTGGTACCATTTTGTCACAGCACAAAAAGAAGCACATATTATGTGCAATTGTCTGAGGCAGCTTATGCAAGCATATATTTATAAAGTTCTAAATAGTTTGGAAAACTATAAATAATTTCCCAATAATTTAAAATTTCCAAATGCAAGCGTTTTTATAAACACATTAATGACTAAATTAATAAAATACCTGGAATATCATTTATACAATGTTTTTGTCATACCTAAAGTTAAATTTGTTGGTCTGTCTTAAACAGCTTATCAATTAAAATGAAATAAAATTAGGCTCGGCGCCTATAGCTCAGCGGCTAGGGCAGCAGCCACATACACCGGAGCTGGCGGATTCGAATCCAGCCTAGGCCTGCCAAACAACAATGACAGTTACAACTAAAAGATAGCTGGGCATTGTGGCGGGCGCCTGTAGTCCCATCTACTAGGGAGGCTGAGGCAAGAGAATCGCTTAAGCTCAAGAGTTTGAGGATGCTGTGAGCTGTGACACTACAGCACTCTACCAAGGGTTATGATATAGTGAGACTGTCTCCAGAAAAAAACAAAAAAAAGAAAGAAAAGAAATGAAACTATTAAGCTAGTTGATAATTTGCTTATGTATAATGTTTAATAGGAAAAAATGCATGTTCCATGTCACTCAAAGATTAGCACAGATCAGAAATATATTCTCAAATAATTTTGATGAGAGTCTTATAGCCCCTAACATAGCAGGTGTTCAAAAAAATATGTGCTAATGAAATTAATTAGAATAAAAGAACAAGATTCCATGATAAAAGCCAAAGTATACTCAATTCAAATCCATGGTAGCCTTTCCTATCTCTTACAAAAAAAAAAAATCACAAATTTTCCATTCAAATGTCATCTCCTTTAACATGTGCAAAAGCGATTAAATGTTCTAAAGCTCTTAATAAAAGAACTATAGACAAAATCTTTCAAAATACTAAAAGATAGAGACTGCCAATACTAATGAAAGCTTAAGATACAATTGCAAAATATACAATTGTAAGACTTCCCTTCAAGAAAATTGATAATTCTTCTAAATCTTTTATCCATCTTGGGTTGCATCTATAGTTCGTTCAAAAGGAGTACTAACACTATTCAAAATCTATCACAAGATGGCAGCACCCGTAGTTCAATGGGTAGGGTGCTGGCCACATACACTGAGGCTGGCAGGTTAGAACCAGGCCCGGGCCTGCTAAAACAACAATGACAACTGCAACAACAACAACAACAACAACAAAAATAGCCGGGTGTTGTGATGGACGCCTGTAGTCCCAGCTACTTGGGAGGCTGAGGCAAGAGAATCACTTACGCCCAAGAGTTTGAGGTTGCTGTGAGCTGTGACACCACAGCACTCTACCCAAGGAGACGGCTTGAGACTCTGTCTCAAAAATGAAAAATAAAAAATAACTTTACAAGATCCCAAGCTATATTTGTATTACTTTAATTTCATGACTCTATCCAATATTACAGAGCCATATTTTAAATTTTAAGCAGCCTAATATGGCCACCTACATAAGGTACCTCACAATTACCTTTCACTGTTAGGTTATTATAAACAGAGAAGGCCTTCCAAATTTAAAAGATTTACTCAAGGTCACATTGCTAATTAGAGTTAAGAGTCAAACTTTTGTCTAAAAAAAAAATTACATTCATTTCATTTTATTTATAGATTTTAAAAACAGCTCTCTATATTAAATAATTATATTCAAACTTAAATCTGTCTGGATCCACAGCCTATGCTTTCCTGTATTTTTTGGCCTCACAAAATAATCTTCCTCAATAATTATTTATGTTTCACCTTCAGAAACTGATTAAAAATAAGATCTACACCTTTATCTCTCTATTCACCAAGTATTTTCTGAAAACTTGAACACGGAACTCATTCTTTTTTGATAATAAAAAAATGTGATGAGAATTTAACACTAAATCTGAATTAAAAATACATATGTTACTTTAAATTTATTTTGGTAAAAACATATTTTTAATTTCTGCAAAACGCTTTTTAACAATTAAACAAAATAAGTTTTATCACAAAAAATTAAAATGAATGCTCACTTTCTAGGCTCTCTGCCTTAAAGAGAAATACTTTATTTATATTATCTGTGATGAGATAGGTACTATACAGTGCTGAAAAATGTGACAATGAACCTTCAAGCTGATTTTCCTTCCAGTAAGACAAAGAAAAGTAGTAAGGAAAATAAATTTAGACTGCAAAATTCAAACCTAGCATATGTTAATTTTAAGACTAATTTTCCCATTTCTTGCTCTTGAACTGATGATACCAGCAAGTTCGCAAAAGCGTAAACTCATGGACTAAGTAGCATCTTTCTAGTTGTAACTAGCAACAACCACATTCACTAGGCTTGCAGTAAACAGGTTTTTCCTGAAATATGTTGGAGCAATGTGCTGATCATATTCCATGGCTTCTCTGAAGACTGTAACAAAAACAAAAATCAAAAAACTCTGTCCCAGAATTAATTTCTATTCCATCAGAAAAGCAATTAAATCTAGTTAAGAGGCCTCCTGCAAAGAGTGGGAAATTTATAGCTGGTAGGCTTTTGTTCAGTATCTCAATTCTCCTAGAGCTAGCACCATCCAACTCACACTTCAAATACAAAAAAATTAAGTCTCTTCCATTCTAAGTCAAAGACAAATGTTGCCTATACAGACATCCCTTTTGGGACTAAATATTGTATTAAGAAACAAGAAAACATAATCAAGTTGCATGTTAGACAATTTTAATAATTCACCATGACTTTCAGAAATCTCAACAGTGCAGCAACTTTTCATTTACAAATATAAGATACGGTATATGATTTAAAGGATCCATACACAGACAAAACTAGGAGAGTTATTAAAGTGACATGTATTATTTTCCTAATTAAGATAATTTAACACATCAGAGCTGCTCATGTCTAAAGTAAGAGCATATGGGCTCCAAAGAAATGCTTAAACTGTCTCCCTATTAAGTTTTAGGATAATCTTTGTAACATACATACAGATTTTTGTCTTTTTTTTTTTTTAAGCTAATGAAGATGGGAATATAATTGAGCTGTATTTAAGAGGGTGTCAGCCTATATACCAGGCAATTCTCTCTTTACTCTCCTTTAACGACCGAAGATCTAGGCAGCCCTCCAAAGAAATATTATATTTAAATATAATTATTGGCAGGTGTCCAAATACAGTATTTGGTTTAGACATCAGCATTCCAAGATCTGTTTGGCAGGACAGGTAGGATTTCTTTTTTCCTTAATGTAAGGGTCAAATCATGCTTGTAGTCACATGAATATGGGCCTTGTTTTTTCATTTTGAAATCCGGGCAATAAAACCAAATGTAACAGGGTTGAGAAACCCTGGGAAACCATAGGAAGTCAAATAACCTATGTGAAAGTGCCTAAGACAGTGCCTGGTATATAGCATATACTCAAAATTAAAACAAAAGTATTGACGAGCATTATTTAAGTTTAACATTTGAAGTTTATAAACAAGTACATTCTATTATTTTCTACTTCCAAATCTCTAACTACAATCTGCTTTTGATCATGTACCACTGTAAAACTTTTCCTGTCATCTTACATGCTTCTAGAAGGTATTTCTCTCCCCTACAACCCCAGATTATGATCATGTGAAGATTCACTGTAGCATAATAGTTAAGAGCTGAATCTTGTGTGTGAATAATAATTTCTATCTCACAGAACTATTGAATGAATTAAATGAGTTAATACATGAAAAACACAACACAGTAAGCACATACGCTGTTATTAAATGCCTATTAGTTCAGTTGTGTCTAAAAATAGGATTTCAAGCAGTCCATAAGAATTCATGTTATGAAATCTTAAGCTAAGCAAAAATAACTTAGAAACAAATTTTAATATAAAAAAATTCCCAAAATAAAATGTCATTTTATCAGTTGCTGGGGATTTATTGACATACTGTAGAACCTCCATAGTTGACCACCTCCCTACACTGACCACCTCCTTAAGTCGACCTAATTTTCAGATTGGAGATACACCACATGTGCACATCAGTACAGCAGGCCTAGTTCCTTATGTTGACAACCTCTGTATGTTGACCAGTTTGTTACAGTCCCTTGGGTGGTCAACTTACAGAGGTTCTAAATTATTTGAAACTCTACTCATGGTGGATAAATAGGGAAGGAGAGAATGTTGAGATTGGACCAAAAAACTAATTTTAAATGTTATCATTAATTTTAATTAACTCTATGTATCCAAACCCCCAGTAAATAAAAGTAAAAATCATTGTGGTTCATATCAAATTAAAATAAATGTTCCCCAGTATGAATTATACTTTAGGTAAATCATTTTCTTTTAATATAACAATACCATATGGTATACTTCAAGATCTCTTTATAATACCTAAGGAATTCTCTTTAATTCCTTAGGTATTAAAATACCTACGGCAATTGAAATTAAACTGCTAATATCTATAAAATTTCTTTCCTAAAATTAATAGTGCTTAAGTTATAAATTTAAATAAGACAGGAGTGTGTAGAAAGAAGAATATAGATTGTAGCTGTTAACAGTTTAGCTATATTTCACAGTAGGTTGCTTTAGAATTGTAAGGAGCCTCAGTGATCACCAAGATCACACCCCACATTTTATGAAGAAACTGAGCCCCTCTAAATGCTGATTCTGATAGAGCCAATACCACAACCTAGCTTCTGGCTCCCAGTCAAATAAACGTTCCTTCCATTTTTTTTTTTCCATATCAAATTTAACCAAGTTATTCATATCAACTCAAAAGGGAAATTTGTGCCAAAAAACTGAAATTCCAAAGAATTATTGCTTTAAACACACAAAGAGAACTGCATTCATTAAGTTAGAATTACAATGGTCAGTTTACTTCCTATGATTTTTTTCAAACCCCAATTAGTAGTTTCTTGACATAGAGATTTTTGAAATCACTTCCCTTGTGACTTTCAAATCACCCCATTGCTAGCTCTCTCTCCTTCAGCTTGTGCTCTCTGTTTCTCACTGTTTCTCTCTCTCTCCACACAAACACATCCCCACACTCCTACAAATGGTGAGGATGGGGTGCAGAAATCAGCATTTGGCCTTCTAATCCTGCCATATTTGAGCCAGGCACACTGATCCACCCTTTTTGCATCCATAATAGATAACGAATTTAAGTGAACAGTTACTTTCTAACAATATCGTTTAGTATTAATCTTAGTCTATCATTTCATAAATCAGCTTAATCGCCAAAGAAACTGATCAAAAAGATTCCACACATTAAACACATTCTCTTAGCCCAATAGGAGAAAATATTATTAACATGCATATGTGCATATTTTATTCATTTTTTGGACTTTTCATTTTTCCCAAAGTGAAACTTTTTCAAAAGATAGTGAGGTGAGAATGGGAAACAGACCATGAGGTCACACAAATTCATTCTGTCAGAATATAACAGCAAAATAAAATAGAAAAGTTTAGTCAGTTCTGAGCTAAATCTTAATTCAGTTCAAATGTATAAAATGACATCTTGGATTTCTAAAATAAGCAATATAGAAATAATTCATAAAAGTTATCATTGCATTAAATTTTCTTTAAATTTATTTTCAAACTATTAAAAATATTTTTTTTTAAAATAGACTTGAGTATGTCAATGTCTTAAATAGCATTTTATCTGACCACCAAAGCACCAATTGTTCCACAAGACTGAGTAAAAAAAAAAAAGCCTCTAAAATCAAATCCCAACAGCTTTTCGATAGGCAAAAAAAAAAAAACATTTTAAAAAATCTAAAGCTAAATATAACCAAACATTTTAAGCCACACTGCACCTGGATCCTTAAGGAAGGTATAGAGATTTAACTCCTTGGAATATCATAAGGTTCTCATGACAAAAACATCTCCTCTCCCTCAACACATTATTAATTGAAAAAGATAATTCTGCTTGTGCTAACATCATATTTGGGTACACTGCAACTATGTAATCTGTTAGCCCTCACAGAAAGATTTCTCAAACCCTCTGGCTGTAGCACATTTATATATGCACACATGTATGTCTATATATTTGTAAATTTTTTTAACCTAGAATTTGGGCTCTTATCAGTTATGTACTTTGGGGTAAGTTATGATTGCTTTCTGATACTCCGTTTCCTCATCTGTAACATGAGGATAATAACAGAACTTACCTTGTGAGGTTGCTGTGAGGACTGGATTCAATGTTAGCTTGTTACCCCCTATAAATTTCTCAAACCCATATAAATGACCCATATCCCCATATGTATAAATTGAGGCATCTTAAGTTCAGCTCACTATGAAATTCCTTTTATCTTATTTGTATCAACTAAACTGGCTGCTCATTAATTCAAAAACATCAAACAATGCCTCCTGCCAGAATAAGGATGTACTGGTAGCAAGAAAGACAAGTGATCTTTGCCTAGCTCTATTTTTAGGAACAGTTTAATTATCTACCCCCCTAGTGTTAACCCTGGAAAATAAACAAATGGGTGAAAGGCACAGAGTCACTCTGAAATCAACAGTTTCATAGTATTCAAAAATAAATGGGGATTAAGAAGTCATTTAGAGCATTTCTCTCCCACTAGAAGTCCTTATTCACATAAGGTAGGCCAAAATTTGCAAAAAGATTTAAGAAGAATTGATGAATTGATCAATTCAGACTGTTTAAACTTCAAGGTTCAAAGAAGTTTAAAATGTAACCAATAAAAAACTTGTAATTCAATAGGAGGTTTTCCCTGAATCAGTACTTCTGAGTGTCAAAAAGCAAATTTTTTAGTTATTAAATTACTTCACATGAGCTGAAAACATTCATTAGTTTCCACAATGAAATATACCTACATATATACGTACATATACATAAAATTTATTCTCATATAAGTAGAAAAAAACTGACCCTGATTCTCTTGTCAGGCAAGAAAGCTATTAATAATTCTGACATCACTAAATACTTGGTACTATATTCATAATTATCTATGGCAAGATTAAGGCTACAATTTAGAAAATTGCAAAAGAAACAGCTAAATATTTTGTTCCAAATTATACTCCTCTCCGGCTAAAATAAGCTCTGGTAATTAATTCATTTTTTATCTAAGAAGTGCTCTGATGTGAATAAGGACAAGTCAAACTCTCCAGTCACAGATATTACACCAAGCTATTTCCTTATTCATCTTAATCTATTAATGGAACATAATCTTACCGGAAAAGGAAAAATGTTGTCAGCCCTGTTCAAGCTATCTTCCATCCAGGATTTAGGCGCAAAGGCAGAGCTTGGCCGAGCATACTTCTGGAGCTGAATATGATTGCTTGCAAAATTTTTCTTCAAAGGCGAGATGGAGTTCAGGGGTGTTATTCCACCATTCAGCCCTCTGCGGTGATCTCGGCCTTGGGAACCTCCCCAGCCACCATATCCACCACCTCCTGGGCTCCAGGAAGAAGAGGGTGTTGGAGAGGGACTCTGGTAGCTGCTCCATGGAGAGGGGGGTTTGTTAAGATTATTCGCCAAATGAGGCAGCTGGTTAAAAGCAGCATTTCTATGTGTGAACGGCGGGGGATGGGGACTGGCAGGAGACCTCCTTTGCTGCTGATGCTGGCTGTGATGATGCTGGAAATGAGGGTGATGAGGGTGGTGCTGTGAGAGAGGCCCAATCTGAGGAGAGAAGCTGCCTCCAAAGCCAGGGCTGACATGATGGGGAAAATTTTGAAACAACAGAGCACCGTTATTAGCCGAAGCAGCAGGGACCCCTCCCTGGTGAAAGAAACTTGCATCTTCATTGATTATTGTAGAGGAAGAAGGTGCTATCGCTGCTGACCAGTTACTGAAACCAGTAAGAGACGATGCACTAGATGTCAAGGGTTGGGTCGAAGTACCTAGCCCCGTGGCTTCTTGATAATCAAATCCTGTCAAGACTGGAGATTCGATTCTTATTTTCTCTTTCCCATTGCCGTTTTCCGAAGAATTGTCCCCTTGATTTTCTTCTGCTTTTGCCTTTTCTGTTTCAGGCAGTATTCCAGCTTCCTGACCGGGACACGGGGAAAGCTGCTGCTTTTCTAAGGGGTCTTGCTGTTCCTGTTGCTGACTTTTTGCTTTTTCTGACCCCAAGATTTCATCCTGAATGTTATGGGTAGCTGGAGCAGGAAAGAGCCAAGCTGACCCAGCACTGCTGCCATTGGCAGCTGTGTTATTATTTATAAAAGCAGCAGGGCTGGGGGTGGCATTTTGGTGATGGTGAGGAGGCTGCAGATGTGGATGGAATCTGACTGGAAAAGCAGATTTATTCCCAGTATTGCTTTGCACTAGCACTCCGAACCCGTAATCCCCCATTTATTATTTTTAGGATCAGAATCTCACAATAAAAAACGATAATCTGATGTCTCAACGCCTTTTTTTCTCTACTCAAAATTTAAGTTGTTTGCTTGAAATGTCTTATTTATAGCTACCACAAAGATTGTAGCTTATCACCCTAAATTGTTCTGATCTGGAATTCTGGTCTCAGCAAGAAAAAAAAAAAACAAAAAACTAAAAAAAAAAATCTCTTAAAACACTGACATGGATCCAATTGGGCTTATTTCTAGGAGGGAATAAAAATGAAGAGGGTAAAAATCAAGTCTTTGGTTAGTAAAATAGGCGCTTTCTTTTTCCAAAGCAAAATGTACATGAATGACAAAAACACAGCTTCTCAAGCATCTATGGATGTAGAAGAATAAGCATTGCGCAGAGTAAAAATATATATATGTATATATATAATTTAACAATCACATATGGTCTTTCTCAGCAGTTTAGATTCACTCACATAAAAATTAGAATAGGGCTACGGGGAGAATACGTTCTTTCCTTGGCAGTTTGGTTAAAAAAATCAGGAATAATTTAAGAACATTATATATTATATATTTATATATATAGATTATATTAGTTTATCTGGGGTGGGAGGTGAATTCCTAATTCCTGGTTGCGGGAGAGGAAATCAGCTTTGACTAATGGAAAGATGATTGCAGGGAGGTTTCTGCTGTTCCTGGTCCTGTTTCTGCACTTTCGCAGGGTGCAATTTTGGCCTCTGGGGCTGCTCCTGAGGCTCCGGGTGCAGATCTTGCTGTGGTCGCTGTTCCTGGGCTCCCCCCGGCTTCCTCTCCCCCATGAAAGGGGCTGGAAACACCCGTTTCTCCCTCTTGGGGGGTGGGGAGAGGTCGCGATCAGGAGTGATTAGCGAGATTCGACCAGGGCGACCTGACGGCCAGGGGGTGCGGACAGCAAGGGGGCGACCTGGAAGGTCCTGTGGTTTCTGCCTCTTCCCCTCTCTGCGGCTCTGGGTTTTTTTTCCCTCATGGGACCCAGAGGCGGTTTGTTCGGTTGTCTCAGTTCGATTCTCCGCAGGGGGTGAAAAACAGAGGAGAAAAAAAGGAAAACCCCAATACCGTAGTTATTCTAAAGAAGAAAGGCCTCCCCCCTCCCCTTGGCTAGCTCTCTCTTTCCCCCAGGTTTTTTTAAAAGTATAATTTAGGCTTTTGTTTCTCCTCACGGTTGCTGGGCCGTCGTTGCCGCCGCCGCCGCCGCTTTACCCCGGTCTCGTAGTCCCCGCTGTCGTCGTTGTGGACTCCACCTGACTCTTCTTTTTCTTTCCTTCTTCCTCCTCTTCCTTCTCTGCTCTCGCCAATGCCGCCGTCGCCGCTGCCGCCGCCGCCGCCGCCACCACCTCCCGGTACCCGGGTCCCGCAGCCGCGGCTGAGTCCTTCTCCCCAGGACCGAGCCGAGTGAAATGACAACCAGCTGGAAAGACCAAGAGACACTTCCGGTTCGAAGAGGGAGGGGTTGGGGTAGCATGGACACCCCACCCACCTGCCAGAAGACCAATCATCTGTTAAAACTCAAACATGACCACGCCCCCCGGCTCAGAGCCCCTCCCAGGAAGGTCAAAAAGTTACCTCGAGAGACGCCCCTTCCGTCTACGGCTCGCCCAGTGAAGCCTGGAACCTGGAACCCTCTTTCCCAGCCCAGACTGAGCACAGCAGGTCGCCATCTTTTATGTGGGCAAAGGAATCCCTCGGTATTTATCTTCCCCAAGCGGGCTTTGCAGGAGGAGCAAGGGGGGACTCGCCAAAGAGAACGGATTCCTCGCGCACTACGGCTTTAAGTCAAGAAGTTAGCGATCAAAGCGGCGACCCAAGAGACCGAGGAAGAGCGAGAAGACTGCCCACAGTAAAGGTGGTGCCCCAGGCGTCACGTGCTCTGGCCCGAGCTCCGCCCCAGAGGGATCTGGAAGAGAAGATGGGTCGTCCCAGCCCCCGAGCGGTGCCTAGAAGTGCGTGTGCCCTTGCTGAGAACGTAGACTGCGCGAGGGACTTCCCCTTTACCTCCCATTCACCTACCCGCACCCCGACTCCTCCAGTCTGTCTTAGACTCACATCTGAGACAGTCTCCCAGATAGAGATGCAGCTGCTGTAGGCGTCGGTGGCAAAGCCCGCATCTCGTTCTATTCTAGTCCAAAATTGAAGTCTTATGTTAGTGCTCCCTCCCCCAATCTCTTCTGTGGCTGCTCATAGAAGGCCAAACTTCTCTGTGTCTTGTTTATCACACTATATTGGAATATATTGTATCACCCAGACCAGTGCTTGACTCTGGACTCTTTGAGGAGAGGACCTTGCAGCTACCAAGCATCAGTGAATGATCTCCAAAACATGAATGAACAAACAGGCAAAAAAACCTTTCCTCCAGAGTGGTTTCCCTGACTGACCCTCTCTCCAGTGAATATAGAATCCTGTCTTTTAATTACAGCTGGTTGTCAGCAGGTTCGTTTCTTGAGGGCAAAGGCTGTGTCTGATTTATCTTTATGTCTCCAGTGGCCAGCAGAGGGTCTGGCACGGAGCAGACTACCGACGTGTTTATTGAAAGAACAGATAGATGTTCTGTGCCTGGTGGATTATTGAGGATGTTTTGGAGCTACCAATTCTTCTCAGGGGCAAAAATGGCCATGACTTGGAGGAAAGAGTACCTTTGGAGCATAATAGCTCTGAATTTGAACCCCAGCTCTGTGATATCCTGTGTGTAGCCCTAAGCATCACCTCTTCAAGCCCTCATAGATACCTGGGTTCCTCACAGGTAAAATATAGATGATACTTCCTCCATTAGTATATTTATAAATTACATAAGATACATGAGAAGTTCTGGGCTGGTAAGAGGTGTTCAAAAATGTAAGTTCCTTTTTAACATGGTAAATACAGAGAACTAGTTCACAAGTGTCTTTTGCCTAAAAGCATACAGGAGGGAATCTAGGAACCTGTTTTGGTTTGTGGAAAGATAAAGCACACTCAGGGCCATAGTCAGGTGCTGCCAGGGCAGTCTGAGCTTTTCAGGCTAACTCAAGTGTGGGCTATAGGTTTGGGCTGGTCTGAAGCAAGGTGATCATTGGAGACATCTGTCAGGCTTCTGCTTAGGTACTGGAAGCATGGGAGAGAAAGGGGAATCGATTCTCTTGATTCAATTGCCTTCTCAGAAACCTAGGATACCCAGGCAGGGCTGCCCTCCCCGAAACATTCTGGCTGCAGAAGCTGTCCCGTGGTAACCATGACAACAATTCAGCAGCTCCATTTAGGATCTCCAAAGGGATCTATAGTTGCGGATGAGTGCTGGCTTGAACATTCTGTTGGCAGAAGCAAGCCCTTCTCATGAAGCATGCTCAGCAGGAAGCTATGGGTTGCAAGGAAAGCAAGCTCTGCCCTAACATTGGTGTTACCAAATTAAAAAAAAAAAAAAGTTCCCTCCCTGCCCAGTGCAGTGAGGGCTGACACTCCTTAGAGATGTTATAAGCTAGAAAATGCTTGTACCCTGCTAGCTAGTGCCCAGCCCCCTCTGGGGTTCGAGGTCAACCACACCTAGAACCTAGAACCTTCCAGGAAGAAAGGCATTAATAGCTCTTCCACCAGCCTCTTTTAAAGCTTGGCAGGCAATATAAATCTCACCCCATAATCACACAGGGTGAACTCTGCCCCACTCCAGCTCTAGTGTCATCCACCACTGCCCTTGAAGCATACCTTGTCAGCATTCTCCTGACAGCCCACACCCAGTCTCTCCAGGGGCTATGTAATGTCTAGCGATCAGGACCACCACCCAAGCTGGCCAGGTTGTGCACTCTGCAGCTCCATAAGGCACCACAGACTGGTATGTGGTTGCTGCCCACTAGAGCTGTACAATACAGCAGCCCTGCTTCAGTTAATATCCATAAGACACCCATGTTTTTAAAAAGCCATCAGATACTACTGAAAATTACACTAGCATGTGCTTATTGCACACAGAAATATTTAAAGTAATTGATTCTTTTAGCATTAGCAGCCCAGGAGCATTCTGTAATTGAATTGAAGGACATGGTGTCCTTGTTGGTTTTGGTTAGTGAGCTGACGTGAGAAGACAAGTCTGGGCAAGTATATAGTCCAGTCCTTAAAGAGATTGATACTCAGGAGTTACTTCACCTGGCAATGTTAATAAGCATTCTAATGTAATAGTGGAATACGTATTTCAATGAAACTAAAAAATAATAATAATATCCAAAGGCAGGTCCTATGAAGGCAGGGGAAGAGAGAAAGATGAAATTACTTTTAGAATATCCTTTTCTTCAATAGTAAGTGCAAGCTCACTGCCATAAGGCTAGCTAATTTTCTTAAATCCCACTTCTGATCTTCACCATGCTTCAGTATTGAAAAGTGTACATGTTTACTTAGAAAGCACCATTTTTTTTAACAACTAATTGCTGGGTTGCTGTTCTCCATGTGTTTGTTATTTTGCAAACCTGTTCAAGCCCTCTGCATTTTAAACACTATTTTTCTCCTGCCTTCCCATCTGAGGTATTATCATTAACATGGAGTGGATAGTTAACAAGCCATTTTGGTGGAGAGTGGTAAAGCCAGTTTCTTCGATGCATTGTTATTGAATAAATGGTTTGGAAAGGCCCAGCACACAGATAGGCTTCACTTGAAATCCCTGTGAACTGGCAAAGATTTAGGTGATCTGGAATAGGAGCTTGAGCTTCCAAACTGTGGTGCGCATTGCATTGGGATGACTTGGATTCTTTTGTGGCTCCAACAACCTATGTAGATGGACTGCTGACCTAGATTACCCTTTGCTGTTTTGTTGTTATTTTTTTTGGTAGAGACAGAGTCTCATTTTATCGCCCTCGGTAGAGTGCTGTGGCGTCACACAGCTCACAGCAACCTCCAACTCCTGGCCTTAAGCGATTCTCTTGCCTCAGCCTCCCAAGTAGCTGGGACTATAGGCACCTGCCACAACGCCCGACTATATTTCTGTTTTGCAGTTCGGCTGAGGCCGAGATTGAACCCACCACCTTTGGTATATGGGGCCGGCGCCCTACTTGATGAGCCACAGGCACCGCCCTACCCTTTGCTGTTTTGATTGGACACACTTCACTTCCTCTGTCAAAGCCATGGCCATGTCGCTGAAGAGTTGCCATCTCACACACTATGGGTAGGCTGGAGAGTTTTTACCTGCAATGCTGGGAGAAGAATAACTTTTCAGAGCTTCCAGGGAAGTTGTGAAGTCCAGAAGTCAGAAAGCTGCAAGTCAGAGATCACAATTCTAGCCCCAACATAGTCATAAACTCATAGGCATTGGTCCAGTTTGTCTGATGATTTCCATATGGCCATAATTTGTAGTACAGAGTTTTTATTCTAAACTCTTAAGCAAAAATGTGCAGAGAAATTTATCCCTATGGGTTAGAAAAACACTAAAAATTATCCTTTCCTTTTATATCCAAATTTCTTACTGCCATATTCTTAGAGTATAGGTATGTTACTAAACCACAATGATATATAAGTTGATTCCTAATCATCCTACCTCAAACTTTAGAGTGCATCAGTTTTCACAAGATGTCCGCAAATACAATTCCCCAGCCCTGTTCCAAAGGTATTCTGATTCAGCTTTCTCATTTTAAAAAATGGTATTTTCTCATAAAATTGTAAAGTACAAGAGATTTCTTACAATTATGTAAGAGGTCTCCAAAACAAAATAAGAATGCCTAAAACAAAATAGTCCCTTTCTCACATAAAAGAGGTTTGAAAGAATTAATGTAGAACTGCCAGGTGGTTTCAAGGCGTCATCAGAAACCCAGCTTCCTACCATCTCATTGCTCTTCCCTCCTCAAAGTTTGACTTCCCTTTATGATCCAAGATGATTGACAAAGCTCCACCTACCATGTCTGCATTCTAGACCAAAGGACAGAAAAGAAGATGAAGAAAGGCGTGATCCTTCTCTATGAGGAAACTTTTCAGAAGACTTAAACATCACTTCTATTCTCTGCCCATGGGCCATAATTTGGTCATAAAAAGGTTAGAAAGTATGGTCTTTATGCTGGGTTCCAAAGTATTTAGTTAAAAATTAGAGTTCTATGACTGAAGGAGAGAGATGAATATTTGAAAGTGAGGTACTGAGACCCAGCAAGGTTTAGCAACTTACTCCAGGTCATATAGCCAAGTCAATGCCCCCTATTTGCAATTGAGGAAATTGAGACCCAGGGAAAGGCCTTGTCTAAAATAACCCAGTCATTTTGCCCAGGTGTCTTGACTCAGAGCTCTGTGCCTACCCTCTGATCCTTGAGTTTTAGCATGCATCAGAATCACCTGGAGAACTAGTTAAACCAGACTGGAATTTCTGATTGAGTAGGTACAGGGTGGAGCTAAGAAATTGGATTACTAACGAGTTTCCACATTTCATCAGGCAGTTGCTGATGGTTGGATGAACCAGTAGACCACAGGGCCATCAGTGTTGAATGAGGGGTCTCCAATTCCATGTGGCTCCCTGCCAGCCCTCGTCTTCCCTCCTCCCATGTCTGCTCATTTAATGGTACCATGATTCGTTCTTTCAGTGGCCTAAGCTGTCTTCAGGCTTGATGTCTGGCCTGAATCTTCCTTTGGGAAGACTAATTACATTCCTTTATTGCTCACTTTCAGTGGCTCCCTGAGGTACTCAAGCATAATTTTCAAATTTCAGTGATTTTCATTCCAACATCACAATTTTTTGCCATATTGCTATAACTTCTGCACTATCATTTATTTAAGTATGTAAGTTGACTGCATTTTTTAAAAAAAAAATTAAAATACATGTCCAAGGAAACTTGATTTACTACCTCCCCCCCCCAAAAAAAAAACAATACTGGTATTACTTGCTATAACCGTGAGGCAATTATCAAAATTAAGACAATGAAAACAAAATAATGATATTGAAATTCTCCTGGATCTTGTCTGCATATCAAAAGCCTTGAATCTGTGAACTTCTTCCTCTTTGTTAAAAAGGAAGATTATTAACAGTGGAGAGAGAGGTTGATGAATTTCTAGTACAGTTTCAAAAGGTCGTTTTTATGTAATTTGAAGGACTAAAAGAGAATCGGCAAAGAACTGAATTTCTCTCTGTGCAATTCAAGATCATGGACTGCTCTGTGTGTGTGCTGCCTGAGTCTCATGTACCCCACTGGAAGAGGCCTTATTGTTTGGAGAGTACTGCCAAACTCCTTTAACATGGCACCAGGCCTCTAGACAATCTGGCACCTGCCTGGCATTTTGGCATCATCTCTTATAACTCTCCACAAGCATTGCTCCAAGAACCCTGAAAAATTTGAGTTTCCACAAAACTGCAGTAAGTCACAAATGTTATTTGCTGCAGGTAACGGAGTGCTTCAAACAGTGACAGGTTACTTTTCTCACACATTAAGAAGGCTGGAGGAAGGTGGTTGCCATGCTAGTAGGTCAAGAATGTCGGGGCTCTGGGCTGGAATCTCTGGACGTTCTTGGCCTGCCATCCACAGTCTGAAGATGTCTGTCACAGTTGCAGTCATCACACAGTGGCATTCAGAAGCAAGAAACAGCAGGCTGCAAACAGCTTGGAGTTTCTCATCATGAACTTTTCTCTGATCAGATAGGAAACTTTTTTTTCCCAAAGGCCTGCTGGCATACTCCCTGTTATATCTTTTTGGTGTGAATTGAGTCACATGCCTTTGTCTAGACCAGACGAGAGCTTACCTTCCCTGAGAACTTCCCTTCTGCTAGCAAAGAAGGAAAAGCCTTCAGAGGAGGCACAGGTGTCTCCATGCTCACCATGCAGTTACTTAAGTCCTTTCTATATGTGTATATTTATTATTTGTTCATTTATTTATTTTTATTTTATTTATTTATTTTTGAGACCTAGTCTTACCTTGTCTCTACCCCATGGTAGAGTGCTGTGGCATCATAGCTGACAGCAACCTCAAACTCTTGGGCTTTAGAAATCCTCTTGCCTTAGCCTCCCTAGTAGCTGAGACTATAGGTGGCTCCCATATCGCCCTGCTAGTTTTTCTCCTTTTAGTAGAGACAGGGTCTTGCTCTTGCTCAGGCTGGTCTTTAACTCCTAAGCACAAGCGATCCACGGCCTTGACCTCCCACAGGACTGGGATTATAGGCATGAGCCACTATACCCAGCTATGTGCAAGTATGTTTAAACAAGATCACCTGTTTTGTTTGTCTAGCGACCTCCTATTCAAGCTTGCTTCTCTCTGTGGCCTTTCCGGATCCCCAAGCAGAGGTAGGCATTTTCACCTAGGCTGGCATAGACACTCGGCCACATAAATTGACTGTTATATAATTGACTAGGTCCTACCTACAGTGTTCTCCAAATCAGGAATTCTCTTTTTTTCTTTTACATCCCCTGAGTCTAGCATTATACTTAGCACATAGTAGGCCCATGAAATGAGTGTTTGTTAAATTTCGGTTGAATTAATATTTTCTTTCTTCTATAAGTCCAAAGCAATAAATATTATGTTGAATTTAATAACAGGCATACTTTGGTACATTTTGCAAGCAGTGCTCTCAATTGTATTGTTGTTTTGTCCTGTTTTGGAAGAAAAGATAGTAATTCCTAACAGCACACGTTAAGTTATTATTGGTGTAAAACTTCGACCACACTGCTGATCTCACAGCAAAGCAGTTACTGTAAATCCTGGAGAGTGATTTTACACACTTAGTAAGCCGTTTCCATCTTGGGGAAGATACATTAAACAGGATAATAGCTTCATTTGGCCGAGTCATTTTAGGTACAGTTCCACCATTGCATTAAGCTAGTCTTTATTGATATACTCTCAATGTTAAACAGCTTCTTAATGAAGTAGATTGCCTTGGAGCCTGTGGATAGTGCACGCCACACACTCATATCCATACGTACACACGGAGTTATCACCACCCGGTAACAACTGCAGAGGCAGTGATCGTATAATATTAATAAGCAATATCACATACAGTTGGATATGCCAGTTTCTAATTTAGTCAAGTTGATTCTTAGTAATGGGCTTCTTGAAATGACCTAGCCCCCACAAAAGTACCTTCAGGTTCAACAACCCATGTAAAATATAATAAATATATAAATAATTTAGTGAGGGAAATAGGTAGCATTATGGCCACATTTCTGTGCTGCCATTATTTAAAAGCCTGGCAGCTTGGTAGTTGAAACCGCTATGTCCAGGGGTGTTGTAATTCACCATTTGCTCAGAGTTGAAATGAAGCAGAGGAGAGCTCTAGGCCCCTGGCTCATTTTTTATTTAGAGGCATTTTTTTTTAATTCATTCAGCCATTTAATTTCTAAAAATAGAAAGGGGGAAAAAATAAATGCACTTCAAATTTAGAAGTTTAGAAACTGGTGGGAGTCTCATTAGATGAGGTCTGAGATACATTTTTTAAGCAACATTCTACAAACTTGTTAATGCATGATGAGAGTTTAGAAATTAGTTTCATTGTATGTGTGTGTGTTTCTTTTTAAGCCATATATATTGGTTTTCCAGGCAGTGTTTTTTGAGTTCTAGTACTTTTTATATTCAGATACATAATTTGTGTTATATTGTTGTACTACCAATATTATTTATTATTCATTCAACATTATTTTAAAATGGACTCAATATTTTAGAAATTAAGTAAATAAGTTAAAAGGAACATTTCGTAGCACTAATATAAATGAGAAATCAATATACCATGCCTTAAACCGATGCTATAATTTATGTTTTCTAAGACATGCAGAAATAAATGCATATTGAGTTAATTGAGTGTCTAGTAATCAAAATAGACAATTCATCTGTTTATTCCTGTCCAAAAGCAACTCCAGGACAGGTAGGGAAGCACTGGCTTGCAGGTTAGGAACACTGGGTTCTCAAATCCGACAAAATTGGTTCAAGTCCCACTTCTATCATTTGCCAGCTGATTGACTTGCAATCAAGTCTTTTTTATCTCTCTTACTCTCAGTTTCTGCATCTAGAAAATGAATATAAAAATTGATGAGCAGTTAGTTGAAAGGATTGTATGAGGAAATATGTGTAAAATTCTTAGCACAGCATCTACCCTGTAGCAAATGAACAAGAAATACCAGCTCTGATTATTATTAATCTGTTATTGGGGAGATGTGAGGCATTGCAGAGAACTAGACATCAACACATTCAGTTCAGAACAAACAAAATGTACTCAGTGTCTCCACACGACAGGCTCTGTGGTAGGCCCCAGGGATGGAGAGATAATTCTTGAAGCCGCAGCCATGGAAAGAGATAATAGCTGCAGTGTATGTGCAGTACAGTGAGAACTATGGGCCCAGGTGAAGATGGCAGGTCAGAGAAGAACACGATCAAAGCCAGAACCAGGGAAGAAAACTGTGCAGATGAATCCATCAGGTCTTTGCTGATGGCTAAAAGGTACTTGCATCAGTACTGGAAAGTGCCAAGTAAATTGGATTTCTGCTGGGGAACAGAAGATGCGTGAAATTCATACATAGACACAGCCATGGAGACATATCACTGTTCACTTACCAGCTCGAGTGACATTAATGAATTGGAGGATATCATTTTCAAAACTAACAGTGGCCAAGTAACATGTAGATGGAACTTGATTTTCTTTCCTTCCATAGAGGTCACACACAGGTGACTCACAGATATTTTTAATGTGACCTGCAGAGCCATTTTATTATTATTATTATTACTAATTGTTAACATGTAATAAGGTAAAAATTGACATGTAAACATTATGCAATTTAATAAGAAAATCCAGATTTGTGTCTTCTCCTTGAAAGCTAGTTGTGGCCATGGGGATCCATGTCCCAAGTATGGTAATTTGGGGCTGGAGTCCAGCAGCTGCTGCTGTCATAAGATGAGGCATTTACTCTCCATTCTTCATGATCTCTACTTGGTCAGGTGAGAGTATTGGCAAGCAGGGTCCCTGCCTTTGGTCCCGTGCTTTAGAGAACCCCACTCTGCCTTTCTTCCAAATGTGCGGTGGAGTCTTAAGAGCCAGTGATGCCAGCAGGGCCTCCTCTATGCCATGCCAGCAGGGCCTCCTCTATGCCAGGCTGCTGGAATTCCCACCCTGAATGACCCAAACCTACTTCCACAGCCTGCAGAGACCTCTTCCTCAGTTAATCCTCCCCAGGGGGACAGTACTGCCAGAGTACACACCCCAGGGGCAAGAGATAGCCAAGAAAAGCTTTTAAAAAAAAATTGTGGTGTGGGAGTGGAGAGGAAGAAGCTGGGATGTGCAGGCCACCTGCACAAAGCCCCTTGCTGTGAGAAATGGAGCCAGGCCTGGGGCCAGAAGAAGAGCAGATGGTGTGTGGGGGGTGGGACCTTGGGCTGGGGACCAGTTTTCCCTATGTCACCATCTTTGGGCAAAGGAAATCCAAGACATCTGAGAATTCTAAATTTGAACTTGGCCTTTTAGGTGGTTATAAAGATACATTTGTCAAGGTAAGCAACTAGAAGTTACTTAACTTTGCTAATAACTTGCAAGTATTTAGACATATGGTAGGTGGGCTTCCATTTATATTTTTGCCCTGGGCCTGCAAATGTTAGCAAATATTAGGACTGGACCTGCTGGTGGATTCCAGTCCTTTCTCCTCCCTGCCTGGTCCTTTTTGATGTTTGAGTCTGTGGCTCTTCCTAGGCTATAAGCTTTGTGAGAGTGGAAAGTGTACCAGGCTTGTTTACCACTGAACCTTTCCCCCAGTACAGTCCCTGACACATTGAATCAAATATGAGAATTGGTATTCTTTTTAGCTTTCTTGGAATTATTTTCTCCTATCATATTCATGTGCACATCACAGAGTATTTAAAACCTTCTCCTTAGGAAATCAATAATAGCTGAAAAATGTTGGGTCATTTCTATTTTTCTGATTAAAAACAAATTTATATACATAGAAAAATAATCTGGAAAGTTTAAGAGAGTAAAAATAAGAAGAAAAGAAATTCACACATCGCCCAAACCCCCTGGAACAACCATCATTAACACTTGGCTGTATTTATTTCTAGTCTTTCTCTCATACAGTTCTTTTCATAGTTGAGATCCTACCCAGACATATATGGCAATAAAATTGCCATATCCAACTATTCGAGTGGCTTTCTTGCGCTGTTTACCATTCCCCATGATGCATTTAAAAAAATAAATTGCATAACAAGCTTCTACATTACACAGAAAAGTACTGAAGTAAGGAGTGGTATAAATACTTTCCAGAGAGGTGAAAGGAGTTCTGAATTTTTGTGGGTAGTGATTTGCTTTACTTACCAATTGTTCATCATTCTTTTTTTTTTAATAATTTTATTAAATCATAATTGTGTACATTGGTGCAATCATAGGGCAGAATGTGCTTCATATACAATCAGAAACATTTTGATCGTACTGTGAGAGATAGCCCTCATAGCATTTTCTTAATCACT
>CAUYRH010062242.1:0-21781 GCA_963574655.1 Perodicticus potto
CTGGTGAAACTTATTAAATGTAGAATATCAATGTCTTCACATAGTGATTAAGAAAATGCCATGAAGGCTATGTTTAACAGTTCAACCAAAATATTTCAGATTGTATATGAAGTCAGCACATTGTGCCCCATGATTGCACTATTGTACACAATTATGATTTAATAAAATTATAAAAAAAAATAATAATTGGCAAATAAGAAGTAATATATACATGGGTATATATGTGTATGTTTGTGCATATGTATGTGTATATATATACAGTGTAGAGAACTTTGTTTTGAAATATCCTTTCTCTTCTTATAAGACCAACAGCCCTATACAATAAGGACCCCATACTTGTGCCCTCATTTAATCTGTAATTCCTCTTCACAGGCCCCATCTCTAAATATAGCTATAATGCAAATTAGGGCTTCAACATATGAATTTTGGCAGGGACACAGATGTTTAGTCCATAAGATTAATCCAGACATAAGACACATTTCTTTTACTAAAGGAAAGTCCAGGGTGGCACCTGTGGCTCATCGAGTAGGGTGCCGGCCCCATATACCGAAGGTGGCAGGTTCAAACCTGGCCTCAGCCGAACTGCAAAACAGAAAAATACCCAGGCGTTGTGACAGACACCTGTAGTCCCAGCTACTCAGGAGGCTGAGGCAAGAGAATCGCCTAAGCCCAGGAGTTGGAGGTTGCTGTGAGCTGTGTGATGCCATGGCACTCTACAGAGGGTGATAAAGTGTCCTCAAAGTGCCTACAAAAAAAAAATAAAGAAAGAAAAAATAAAAAAAAAACCAATCAGTGGTTCCTCACCCTATTTTTCAGGGTCTCAAGAGAGTTGATTCAATGCAGAGTTCCTTTTCTCTGTTTATTTCCATAAATATTTGATCATCTTCTTTGTGCCAAAGCACCTGGAGAGCTTAACATTCTAGACTGATGTATGTATGATTACAAACGTGTGCCAAGTGTGATGACAGATGTAGAGAGCCTCCCAAGGACGTCTGTCTCAGCTGTTGCTGTCATAAGCAAAACCTGGCTTCAGATTGTTCCTCCTCTTCCACTAGCCATGGGTCAGTCCATACTGCTCAGCTGCTGATACACTCACCCTACCACAAGGCGAGAGGAAGTTAACTTGCTCAGGTTTTATTCCAGTGGTAAACATACTCAAGATGATATTCTACATATAATTTTATATTCTTCCACATTGAATCATTATTCATTTATAATTAACAAATATTTATTGAGTACTTGGTATGATTCATGGCTCAATAAATTTAAAAGTGGTACACAAAACAAGCATGATACTGTCCTCAGGAAGCTGTCTGGTCACTGATTGTGTTGAGAGCATTCTACCATGCCATGCATGGAAAACCTTTCTGTGGTAAGTTTTTGTCTGCATTGTCCAAAAGATAAAACATTTTTCTAACATCAGACATTTATAATTTCTAAAATAATTAAGTGGCTATGACGAATAGCATTGTCCTCATGTTTTATTATTACCTTGGGATGGAGTCTAGAAACTTATTTTTTGACTTTTTAACATAGATTAATCTCACAATCAACGAAGTAATTTTTAGCAGGCATGAGATAATATATTTTGAACCCTTGCGTAACAAAGAATTATACAATGATATATTTGTAAAAACCAAAAAAGATGTCATATAAAATAGTTGAGAGCAGATATTCCTTTGTCAAGGATCTGACATGTCAGATTTGCCATTCTCTTCAGTAATTTAACTTTGCAGAAATACATGAAATCAGTTTGATTGTTTTTTCTCCTTTTAGTAGTATCTTTCTGGTTGCTGTTCTCCTTGGATACTTTAAAGGTATACTTTTAATTTATTTGTGCACATTAAATCATCGTATTGTATATGTTGAATGTGTACAACTTTTACTTGCACATCCAGTGCAGACTTTTATTCTCCTGTGGGTTTCAACTCGATCTTGCCCATTTCCTCCTTGCACTGTTTTCCTTCTATTTTCTTTTCTCTTCTTTTGATTTTCTGTGATCTTCTTTTTCCTCCTATACAAAGAAGCTGAACCTGTATGCTTCTGATCAATGCCAAGTTTTCCTTTCTTTTTAGTTTCTCACACAAATCATGATATACTTACTCTAACTTCTTCAAGTAATGTCTTATTACGTTGATGCAGAAGAGCTTTTTATGGTCCCTGTTCATGTTTACTTTTGTTGTTGTTATTGATTTCTATTGATTCACCCAGAAATCAAGAGCTATCTGGACAGACTTATTTACTTTTTACCAATGAATAGCAAAAGTATTCTACTCATCAAACTGCTCTTGTTGTACACCTCTCTTCAATCAATAAGGCCCAATTATCAGTTTCCAGTAGACTCTTTTCTGGTGGGGTCGTTCTAAACTTTGCATGTAGCAGCCCATATAGCCTATGGCTAGGAGGAGTGAGAGTTATAAGAAATACCTGTATAGCTCAATAATGGAACACCTTGGCGAAAAGGGCATGGAGAGGGATTGAGGTCTCCTAACAAGCATACAAGAGCTCAAGAGATTAGAGCATTGGTGAATTGGCAGTCTCCACACCTGTGGTGTTGAGAGGCACAATATCAGTATTATATTAGGCTGGAGGAGAAGGCAGGTGGGAGCCTGCGCATTCTATCATGGACCCGCACAGTGTCTCTCTACTGAAGATTACCAAACTCTACTAAAGACTAAGATCTATCTATTCTAAGACTGCTTTACTCTCTCTAAGACTCTCTCTCCAGCTGAAGTAGATAGCACTCAGGCACCTAAGAGAAATTGTTCCTGAGCAAGGTAGTTTAGTGGTCTGTGTCCAGACCCTAGTTAAGCCAGGCGAGACCTGGCCAGTCCCGGGCCCTGACATTCACAAATCCTGATTCTTTGCAGTATGGATGGATGAAGGGCAGAGAAAGCAGTAATTGTCAGTACAAAATGTCACCCACGCACGCCATCCTGTATTTTCTTGTGGAAATAATCCCACCCAGAATACAATCTACTGCTGCCAATTCTCCATCCCTCAGGCTACCTTCTGCTTGGTTGTTTGTGGAGCTCAGCCTTTCTGACCAGAAGAAAAACAAGACAGGTGGCCAATACTCTGCCTCAAAGAATGATGGTCCCTCACAACAATTATCTCACCAACCAGGAGGTAGATGCAGCAGGAAAGTGGATCTCACTATCTTGAAAGGAGTTTTTCTTATTAAAGTTGGGCCACAGTTCCTGTGATTACATTTTGAGTTTAGTTTCATCATCATTATGGTTATTAGAACAGCCTTCTAGATTCTGGATTTGGTTCAGTGCTAGCGTTGCTTATTTGGTTTGTTTGCTTGTGTATTTGCTTGTTTGTTTTGTTTTGTTCCTATTGGGAATTTTGATCTTTCCACACCTTCATAAAAACTTATAAAGGTTTACATCAGGGGCTGCTAACTATGTGCTATTTTAAACTTGAAAAGAAGAAAAATTTAATCTGAATGCCAATTTATACAGGTAGACACATCCACAGTTACTACATTGACCATTGTGATTGGACAAAGCCTGCTGTTCAAGCTACTTATTAAACTAGTTATGATTATGTGAATAGAGGTCAAGTCAAAAGTCATTCGAAAGGATATGCAAATGTGGAAGGCACCTGGTTGTTCTAAGAGAAGTCAAACCCACTAAGTTAGTGGCTTATAATAAACTACAATAATTTTTTTCTCCCCAGGTTTTTATCTTTGCACACTTTATAAGAGATCCCTTATTACTTCAGACCACACAGTAACCCCTTGAATGTTATGCCAGTTCTAAAGATTAAGGACCAAACATAATCTGGGAAACCTCCCCTCAATCACGTATACACACACAACTACACAGAAGCACAAATAAACAAGGGTAGTTGGGAAAGCAAGTTAGAGAGTTAATAACACACTCATCACATGAGGGAAGGGTAATTAACACATTCAATCCATTGCAAAACTCAACCTCATTAGAATGCCCCAAGAATATAAATGGAAAACCGCCTTCAGGGAGAATTCTAAGTTGCATCAACTTTTACCATCAGAGAAGTTTGACAATACTATGAGTCACCCCAGGAAAGTTTGTCATTAAGATTAAGTACTTTTTAACTATTTAAATAAGACACACCCAAATTAAAACTAAAATAACCCCACAGCATTTATCTTTATAGTATGAGAGAAAGCACACACAAAAAATGTATAATACCATAAATAACTTTTTTCCATTCAAGTTTGCATCTTTACTCTGAAATACATTAAGGAAACAATAGAATGAGATACCATGGGAAGAAAGGATCACTGTTCATTAGACTTTCGTGTGTGATTTTTCAGCAATGTAATTGAAAGCATGACAGTAGCACAGTGCCAGGGTTCTATATAATGCCAGGAGATTATATTAAAATAAGATGTACACAGTCTCACATCCTCCCCCCACCTCCCGTTTTCCCACATTGTGCTAAGTTCCACGGCAGACCATCAGGCAACAGTTATAACTAATTTTACTGACCAGCTAAGTAAGAGATGCTGGTCTCTCACATAATGCTGCGCAAGATTTATATCTCAAATATACAAACGTTACTTTTTCCTCACCTTTATTTCTTTTGTATTTGAGTTTCCAGGACTAAAGATCAGAAAGTGGTTAGAATCATTGGACGAAAATGAAGAAACTGTTAAAACAATGGATGCAAAACTTTTGTTCAAAGGGTATCCCTTTTATTTTTAAGGTTTCTATGGGTTACATGCAGACAACATAAAAGACAGAACAAATGCCTGAATTGTGCTGGCCTCAGGTGCCGGAGACCACCTGGTAAATGAACAGTGACTTTCTGTAGGGTACTAAAACTTAGCACCAGACCTGGCCCATCATCGGCACTGAAAAAATGTTATTAAACGAACATTAATTGACCAATTACTTTTTCATTTAGAAGCTTCTATTCAATAGGAAAATTTAATTCCTTACCCGAAAGGATTTTTATTGAAATCCCTTCTGTAAACTTGTTATCTTCCTAGCCACGGTCCCCCTAATTTTTCGAATGAGACAAACCAGATTGTCTAACATCATAGATACTTCTAATTTGTATTAGTGTCTTAGTGTATACATTAATAAAGGTATATTAGCTGCCTGTAGCCCTGCATTTTTGCTGCAGAAAGCCATGGCAATCCCATTTAAAATCTTTTAACCTATTCACTTCATGGTAGCAGCAGTAGCAGAGCCTTCTGGGCTTTGTAACATAATAGTGCCCCTTTATCACGCTGAATGGTTTATTAGAACCTGCTTGTACTGATGATTTAGTTTTACCATAGTGAGGCCACCACTCCAGGGCTTTCCACTCTGTTTGGGGACTCTTCCGTCATTTTAATGTTTAGGGGTTTGTTTGTTTTCTTGTGAAATGGGCTTTCATTTAATTTTAGCATTATTTACATTATTTATTATCCAGAGACAAATTGAAGACTCAGGGGTGGAGAAATGTGCCCTGCACTACAGAATCACTCTGAAATCTGTAGCTTACTGATATCACTGAGAATATTCAGACCCTCAGAAGTCATCACACACAGACTCTTGCTCAAATGAACAAGGCTGCTCTCCGTTCCAGAAACAAATAGAAAAATAATGCTTAACTTCCTTCAAAACTTGAATGTTGCAAGCCCAGCTCCTCTATCATACTTGATAGAATTTCCAACCCTCATAATTCCCTTTGTCTTTTTTTCCTTCTTCAGTTTCTGGTAACTAGTATGCTAAAGGCAGAAAACTAATCAGCCCGGACCCAGTCATAAGTATGGTTAAATCTCTTGCCTATTCTTTAAATTCTGTCATTCAACTCAGTCTGTAGGCATAGAATTTTGCCTTTAACTCCATTCTAAACCTTGCCTTGTTCCTCTGGCCCCTACTTCCACCCCTCTATACAAGGAGTGACCCTGCATGGAGCCTCAGCCCACGAGACATGATTGGGCTTGGCCTCCTTTGAGGGTTAACTCTCTCCAGCCTATTTTGTGAACCTAGCAACTAGGTTGGACTGGTCTTGGCTTGCTCCTCCTTTCTGTCTAAAGCAGTATTTTAACTATCAATAAATTTCCCCTTTCACCCTCACAAGACCTGAGGTATAATGACAAATCTAGTAACAGTAAAAATAAATTTGAAAAAAATAATGTGATTTTTTTCCAGAAAAATCTAATTTTCATAACTAAATGTAATATCACTATGAAAAAATACGGTATTCCTGAATTACTGTTACTTTAGAAATGGGAGAACATCGTGTTCTAAATTAAATTTGGTAAGATAAGTATTGATTGACAGAGTTCAGCTTCCATTTAACCACAGGCGTCAGGGATACCTTTGAATTTTTATGCAGGCCACTTCTGAAATCATTAGACAGAGGAAAAACATTTTTTAAGTAATAATTTAAGAGTCAGTTGGTATAACTAACAAAAACCTTGTCATTTTAAAATCAATCAACAAAACCCAAAGGCTAAAATCATGCCTCCCTTCATCTTAGTATCAGCAGTGCGGGGAACAATTTAATTAGGACTGAAATGCAGTGGTCAAGAACAAATGAGGGGGGAGAAAACCAACACTATGTGGTAAAATGCTAAAAAAAATGAAATGCCTAGTAACTTGGCCATGGATTAGGCTGATCTGGAGCTTGCAGGCCTTCAATAGCCCTTGTCATGGTGAAATTATGTGTATACCTGGCCTTACAGACCACCATATTCCACTATATTCGCTGTGCAAATCAGCAAAGAACAAAGAAAATCAATCAGGCTGAATTCTTCCAAATGTAGGCAGCCTGCATCACAGAGATACCCTTCCCAGTGACACATCCAAATGAATTCCATCCAGGATCCGACCTTTGCTTTTGGAGATCTTCAGAGGGGGAGAAAAACAGCTAATGAATAAATTTCATGACTACTTTTTTCTAGTATGCAAATTTTCTTTGGCAAGTTCTGTATAACAAAAACCTCATTGAACATAATGAAAGCAATGCAACAGCCAGAAGTTAATACCATTAGGTACCAAAGGCTACAATCACCATTATTGTTTGATTGACTTCAAAGAGTAACCTACAAAATATTCTTGATCTCTTGTCCAGTTTCTGGAAATTTCAGAAGAATTCCAGTTAGTAACTGAACATCATTCATTTCTAGTTATTCTTCTCAGAGCTGGAAAATGTCAAAATAATTGCCTTTTAAACTGTTCCACAAATGGTTTCTCCCTATGTGGACTGATTGCAGTATAAAGCTTCGTGTTTTGTTGTAATAGATGAGTTATTTGATAAAACAGTAGACCAAAAGACCCAGATTCTCTAAAGGCCATGAGTACCTCATTCAAAACCCTAATCTCATTCAGAATAAATCGCATTCTATGTAAGAATCCAAACAGGATGCTGAAATATCTTTTGTTTATCATTCACTAAAGTTTGATCTGAATCATGAGTTGAAAGTATCTGCCAAAAATAATAAAAGTATACCTGCTTTCTCATGTTTAACTTCCAATTTGTCTTTTGTCTGAGTTTCAAACACAAATAAAACTTATCATTGATTTTTTAGACAAATATACTCAGATCTCTCTCCCTAATAAAATAGAGCCTTCTAGATTCTGTAATGTGTGAATGGACTTTCTTGGTACACACAGCATTGATTTGCAGTATTAGCTACCATTAAAGCAAGCATTACAATGACTGCAGTAAAAAGCTGAAGAAATCTTCCTCTGTTTCTCCAAATATGACCTAAGTTTCCAGAGTTGTATAACTCTAAGTAACAAAATGTTTCAATCTGGTTTTCTCTGAAAAGTTCTGTTTTAAATACTATCCATACTTAGCATCTAGCGAGATGCCTAGCTTTGTAATGGGTACATAGTAAGTGTAGGATAAATTAATAAGCATATAAAATGAACAAATATCATCGGTAACCTTGTTAATTACTAAGTGATGGACAACTTTTTCAAAATTCATGTCCTTAAGAAAAAGTTCTTACAAATGCAGAGGATACAATCTCCACATTTAATGTGGGAAGGGGAAGCTATTTAGCACTGAAAAAGAGATCTCCCTCTTAGAAACCTAAGCAGGTATAGCAAAATTTCTGATTCAGATTTTTAAAATTCTCCTATTTAATAAAATATTTATGTCTAATTTTTAATCTTTTTAAACCACTGTTAAGTCTCAATGACAAATGTCCGTGCATTTCATTCTAGTACTTTTCCTCTACAATTTTAACAGGGATAAAAAAGGAAGAAGCCAAAGCCACTTATACCCTGTTTCTAAAACAAGACATTAATGTGATGAAAGGCAATCCACAGGAACACACAGAGAAGATACCTTCAGCTTTTAAATATCCACAGAAAACTGTTCCTATTGCCTCCCCAAATACACATGGGTAGCACCAAAAAGATCAACTTGTATGTCTTCTAAAACAGTATAAATTGAGGGGGAGGACTGTATTCTCTGATTAAAAAAAAAAAAATAGTTTGAAAGACCAGGGAAATACACTTGATCTTAGCCAAAAGGCCGAGAAGCCATTGAAATAATAGTTACAAATTATCGCTATGAATATTGATATGAGTACAGCCATGAATCATAGATAAGAGTATTGATTTTGGAGACTGATGCCCTCTCATCGTACCTTAGTGCCACTGCTTTCTACTTGGGGGGTCCTGGGCAACTTGTTGAATGGCTAAGATTAGTTTCCTCATTTTTAAAGAGGGCATAATAACACCAACTACATAAGGTTGGCACGAATAATAAATAGCCAGGCATCTAGTAAATATAAAATGTATATACTTTCTGCATACTGTGTGTGTGTGTATATGCTTCATTGAGTAACCTAAAAATCATTTTTTCTAAAATCTGAAAATTTTTTTCTCCTATTATTCCAAATTTCAAAGCAGAGGAAATGTGCAGAGAAATAAAGTATGAATGATGGTAAACAAAGTATCTGGCTAAATGTGAAAGTATTATAAAATGAAATTTCATCTTACTGAGATAACATTTAAAATACTTCACATGCGTTATATAGACTCTTCAGATATTTTATTTCCACCTAACCTAACGTGTTATGATTAATTCTGAGCACCTATAACGTAATCTTAAACTCTAATGTGACAAGTCAGAAAAATGAAGGACTTTTTTTTAACTCAGCCTTTCATAATTTAAAATGTAACCTTTTGGTTTACATGATGCCTGCAAGCAGTGACATAGATGTTGACGACATTAATATCACTATTTCTGTCACTAAAATCTATAGCAAATACATTAGCAGCCACAAACGGAGGTAGTTTTCCAGAGAGCTTGCTAATTGCATTGCAGCTGTGAACTTCGTTTTGCAGTGGTAATACATAAAAAAGCGGAGCGGAGAGAGAAACACAACCCTGGAAAGACATGGAAATAGGTTGACAGCTACTTTTGAGTCTGGGCATTTGTACTTAGATGATATATTGTGTTCTCACTACCGATATTGTGGAATATTTCCCAAATGATGATCAGAGGCAAAGAATATCTATTCTTTGAGAATTTACCAAATGCCCCAAATTAAAAGTAGGATCTAAATGAGCACAGATCTCCCTTATACATAGAATCTAGAATGAACTAAATTCTTACTCATCTTAATTTAGCCGTATCTACCCTCCGTCTACCAATATCCTAGAGGGCACAGAAATCTCCTTCAAAGCATGAGTCCCTGGAGATAACATTAGATAATCTGGTTAGAAAATGACCTATGAGAGAAGGGGTAAGCTGGGGTTCACACACCAGCAGCTTTATCGATAGAATCTACCCTTTTAACCACTGCCCAGCATTGCCTTTCCATCAGAAGGCGGATTTATCCACCGATAATGCAGGAAATTCTGAGTAATTAATAAACAAGCCATTGCTCTGTTTCTATCATAAAAAACAAATACAATTCATTATCGTCTCTCTGCTAACCAATTTTACTGTTGTTTTTGAACAGAATTAAAAGCTAAAAACAAATCACTTTCTTTACATCATTTACTGAGAATCCGGCATCTTTAGAACTGGAAAGAATTTTTTTTTTGATTGCTTGTTTTCTTTCTTGTTTTGTCTCTGGAGAAAAATATAGGTGGGGAGGTGATGAGGACCCCTTCTGAAGTCACAGGACGGTTGGGGGCCTAAGCTCCCTGGTTTCTGGAACCGGGCAATTCTTCTGCCTATCTCAGCAGAGCTCCCCAAAGATGTTTATTTCTTAAAAGTCAGTTCTCCTCACACATTCAGAAAAAGCACAAAGAGAGTATTCATTAGGTTCATTGCCTTAACTATTATCCAAGTTGTAACAGAATAAAGACATTTTTGTTTAAAGCAGCATGATACACCACTGGGCAGTGCTCATAAATTCAATATTCTTCTAAGAATTAATCTAAGAAAGGGAAAGGACAGATAGACTTTTACTTGATAGTACTGCTTTTCTGTTAAAAGAAAAAAAGTTCCAAATAAAACAAGTAATTGGCAGTAAAACATGGGGTTTCCCCATCAATTTTAACATCAAATATCGTATCAGGAAGGCCCAACTGCCGGTGTCAAGAAGACAAAGGGATTTATAGATGGGATGCTGTTAGAATTTGCCTTCTTCAGGGGGCCTCTCTTTTTCCTTTCATGTTTAGTTCTTTGTAATTGCCTAGGTAACAAAACATAATCTTAATTTTATGTATTTGACTTTGTGATTAACTTGATCCATGTGGAACTTAAAGGTGGGAGTATATCACATAACCTATAAGAAATCATTCATGGTTCATAAGTTATTTAAATAATGTTAATTCCAAATCCCCATATATTATGATTTGCCCTAGAGTGATAACTAAGAAGTTAAAGAAAAAGAAAAGGACTCATGAATAATTGGACATTTCATATTTGAGATTTAAAACTTAACAGAACAAGCTAGGCTTTGTTCTTACCAATAATGTCTTTTCATGTACTTGAATGAAATAAAATCAGAGTTTACTAAACACAGTATTTCAGTCATCTTATGTCTATATTAAAACAAAGGGGAAGGATATTTGAGGTTGTTAATGTTTGAATAAAAGGCTCATTTTTATCATGATTTTAAAATATGTCATAAAAATGGATGTGAAAATAAGAAATTGCCAAAAGTGATGAAATTTAATTCATTACAAACAATAAAGGTCGACTTTTTTTTTTTAAAGGCAGTCTCACTATGTTGCCCTCGGTAAAGTGCTGTGGCATCACAGCTCACAGCAACCTCAAATACTTGGGCATAAGCAATTCTCTTGCCTCTGCCTCCCAAGTAGCTGGGACTGCAGGTGCCCGCCACATGCCTGGCTAATTTTTTGTTGTAGTTGTCGTTGTTTAGCAGGCCCTGGCTGGGTTCAACCCTGCCAGCCTTGATATATGTGGCTGGTGCCCTAACCACTGGCCTATGGGCACCACGCCAGAGGAGGCTTTTAATAGGTCCGTGTTTTTCCTGAATATCAATAAAAAAATTTTCTTGTTTTACACATTTACAGTTGACCTTCAATCTATTACAACTCTACACATTGCATTTTATTTCACGATGACTTGTTCCATAAAAATTAAAACCATTTGTCCCAGTAATATTACTGTTGAGTATCTACACAAAGGAAAAGAAGTCATTATATGTTTACCAAAGTAGAAATTACAATAGCAAAGATACGGAATCAATGTAAGGATACCTCACTGGATGACTGGATAAAGAAAATGTGATACATATACACACACCACACTTGCATCCACACCGCATGAAATACTGCTCTGCCATAAAAAATAATGAAATTGGTTTTTGCATCAATGATTCAGGGTTCCCCCATTTAGGGCTGGACAGGGGACCCTGGTTTCCTAGGCCAGGGCAATTTCACGTAACCCAGACCTCTTCTGAAGTGGATGGCCTGCCTTTTGTTAATACTCTCATTAACATTGAAAAGGGGTCTCTCAAGTCCTGGCCAAATACAATTCTCAAGACATCATACCCTCCACAAAAGACCCATGCTGACATACTGATGGAAACTTCAAACTTTAGAGATTTCATGCTTGGGTCTTTCCCTCTACCAGATGCTCTGATGCTTTTTATTCCTCTGTATTCCTTTCTATCTAATAAATCCTATCTTACCACTGATCTGTGGTCTGTGGATTCACTCTTTGAATCCCTGAGACTAAGGACCTACTGCGGAAAGGTGGGAATTGAAAGAAATTCTATCAGCAGTAATATGAATGGAACTAGAGACCATCACCTTAAGTGAAATAACTAAGAAACAGGCAGATAATGCCACATGGTCTCATCTATAAGTGGGAGCTAACTAACGCGTACGCATGGACATAGAGTGCAAAACAAGAAACATCAGAAATGAGAAAGGTGGAAGGGTACAATGGGGTTATGGATGAGAACTTACCTGTCGGGTACAATGTACACTATTCAGGTGATAAATACACGCAAAGTGCAGACTTCAACACCATGCAAAATAGTCACTTGTACCCCCGAGTCTATAAAACTTAAAAGAAAAGATTATAAAAATTGTCTGCGAGGGAATGAGAGTAAGAAGGAACAGAAAGACTCTTCAGTCTAAGGGCGTGGGTTTGAGTCTCTCACAGACTCTCACCAGACGCATGATCTTGGGCAAGTGCTTCACTTACTTGAGCCTTGAATTCCTTTTCTGCATAGAGGGGGATAATAAAATCCACCTCATATGCTTATTTTAATAAGGATTAAAAGGTCACAGGGCTGCTGTCCATTATTGATATTCCTCCTATTATTATCTAATCACTCCTCACCCTGTTTTTTGACACGGGAATATCTAAGAGCCTAAGCACACAGCGAGGCCTTCAGGTTGTCCAGCCCCTCCCCTGGGGGAGTTAGCTTTGTTTGTTTCAAAGGTGTCTCTATGGCAGGCTTTATACTTATACTGCATGCGTAAAGAGGGGGAAAAGATCTTTCAATTCTGAAAACTGATCTGATTCCTACTATCCATTGCTGTGTACATAAGGGAGAGGACCAAAGTCATCCAGGGGGTTGTGTGCCTGCAGCCCAGTGGTTAGAGTGCCAGCCTCATGCACCAGGGGTGGTGGGTTTGAACCTGGCCTGGGCCTGCTTAACAAGAAAAAAAAGAAAGAAAGAAAGAAAGAAAAAGAGTCTTCCAAGGAACAGCAATAAGGGCCTGTAGTAACCTGAGATATGAAAGATCTCAACACACTGCCGCTGCTTATTTTATTGGTCATGGTGTTGTCAAACCACAGGAGGTTTCAGCCTTAGTCCAGTGGCTTGTCATATGAAGATCCAATTATTAAGGCAATGAGGATTGCCAAGGAAGAGAGGAATTGTAACACGGCAGATGCCTTGTCAGGACAGCAGGAAAAGCTGTCTCAACTCTGTCTCTCTAGATAATGGAGCTCCCATGCTTTTGAAGGAGAGGGTGTGCGCCTCGGTGCAGGTCATGGTTTAACTGACACGGGTCTACAGCATGGGGGATGATGAGTCCCCCTTGTGGAGGATTTTGAGTCTTGGCCTCAGGAAGTCTTCCCAGGGGCCTTCAGAACCTCAGCTCCTTTGTCTTGCAGAATATCCACCATGTCTGAGAAACAACTCAAAAGGTCAAGTAGTTAAGTGAGTGGATTGTAAAAAACATATAAGGATTCTTGAAATTTGTTCATGGGGACTGGTTACCATAGTTAAACCCAAGAAGCCTCCCAACTCTGCACTATTTATCAATATGAAGCATTATTAGCACAAGAAAGAGAATGAGTGGGTTAGGGGAGACAGAGTAGAGAACAAGGCCAAGCTTAATTACAGGCACACTTGCACAGTGCCTCGGTTGTAGGCTGCTGTAACAGATTACCAAAGACTGAGAAGTTTAAACAATAAATTTATTTCTCAACAGTCCTGGGGAGCCAGCAGGGTTGGGCTCTGGTGACCGAGGCATGGCCGTCTTTTGCTGCACCCTCACAAGGGAGAGAGAGGGAAATCATCTCACTCATGTCTTTTCTCATAAGGACACTAATCCAATTCATGAGGACTCACCCCTCAAGATCTAAGGCTCTACCTCCAAATTCCATCATGTCGGTGATTTAGTCTTCAAGGCATAATTTTTGGAGGGCACAAGCATTCAGTGCATAGCACAGGGAGTAGGGAGACCTTATGGGCTGAGACAATTGCATGTGGCCCACCTAGCTACATGCAAGTTGTACATGTAGATCCCTCCCACCTCGGTTTCCTATCTCTTCTTCCGAAGTCTTCCTTTGTCTTCCTCTAGTTCCCCCAACCACCACCTTAGGGACGTAGTACAGGGGTACTCACACTTTTCTGGCTGCCTCACTCGGCCCTATCTATTCCTCCAGAAAATGTCCATTGCTTCCTTGCAGTTCAGTTGGGTAGGATCAGGAAAGTGCCTAATCCATTCTCATTAAGGTAAATGACTGGATTATCTACCCTTAATCTTCTGTGGCACATTTGCTTAGAATGCAAATAAAATCTCTAATGGATCACATTCCAGGCAATGCGGACAAGATAGATTTTTAAAAAGTATCTGGTCACTACTTTGAAAAACTAGGAGCACAATAAGTCCAAGCAAACTGCACACAAAATGCGACTGCAGTGGCACCTCTAAATGGGAAACTATTTTCCAGCCTAACACCCATGAGAAGGCTGGTCTCTTTATTTACAAAACTCCTAGGCCTCATGGGATTTACTTTCTTTTACCTCATTAAAGTTCTTCTTTCTAAAAACAGGCCTTCCAGCTTTCATTTCTCTTCTGGTTACTCTTTAAGGATTCCACCCTCCCTTCTGAGTTCTGCTCCTCGGACATGGATTCCCCAGTGCTGTGCTGATTCATCCACAACCATGACTCCTTTCCTGACAGCTGGCCTGGGCATTGTTTTGGGAGTTCCAAACGCAGAGCTGGCTCACCACATCCTTATTAATTTATATTCTCACAGGTGTATTTCTGAACAGTTTAATAAGTGTAATTGAATCCATTATACAGCAAACACGTTGTCTCACAAAATTCTATTCATTGTATTGCTGTCTACTGAGGAACACTGGTAATTACTCTCATGATTTATATAATACTTAATAATCCAGGCACACCTACAGAAACAGAAAAATCATCCTCACACCTGTTTATCTCTTCAAATTACTACAGTGATTGTTGGCTGAGAATCAATGACAAAGAATGTTTTAAAAGAGCTAATATTTTTAAGAGGATTATTCATATGATAAAGCTATACTTAAGACTTCTCTTGCTTCTTTTAGGAAGGGACTCTTTTACATGTAACATGCCTTGTACATATTCAGAAAAGGAAGACCATACCATGACATGTATCTGTTTCAGAAGCATTGCCATGCTTCAGTCATTTGAAGAGTTTGATTATTTATCTTGTGGAGAAAGAGTAAAAGCTTTATGGCTATCTAAACATGCTGCTAATGTAGGGTAAAATGCCTGTCCATGGATGTTTCTGAAGTTTAATGTTAATGCACAGTATTATTACTCTATAGACGGCTAATGGAATGTAGCACAGAAAATATAATTCACCCTATGTATCAAATCAAGGCCAAAGAGGAATTATGTTTCATAGAGAAAAGTTGTCATTGAGAGGACACGTATTTATTTAAAAGGATAGACAGATTGCTCAAATATTGTGAATTGCTTAGGATGCATGATCAGGGTGGGCTCCTTTTGGCAAGTGTGTGTACTTTCAATAAGTCAAAAACATTTTGGCTGACTAATGTTAGAAGAAGAGGCTAAATTTATCAGGCTGGTTTACTAATCAAAGAAATGTCAGAGAATTTTATATGAGTTGATCCACATTAAATTGATCTAGTTTTCAAGGGAAATCTCTAACACTTTTCCTGTTTAATCACAAACTTATGACTAAGATGAGAGGTAGCTGGAAGCAATTGAAAGAAGCCTGAACCTGGTATAAGACAACATTGTCTCTGGTCCAGTTTTTACTGCTAACAAGCTCTGTCACCCTGGACTTAGACTAAACATGCTTTGATCTTTTAAACCAGGACATTTAGACTGTATTTTATATGCACACACACACACACACACACACACCAACAAGTTCCATGGTATGTTTATCAAGATGTAAATTGATGTGAAAAATAAAAAGGCAAGAGGATTTAAGAATTAAACAAATGTATAAATCAAATCAATCAGATTGGGATGAAGGTAGACTAAGAATAATAGAAAAATGAAAGTAAAGACTCTAAGTACCCCCTGAAGACTCTCAGAGATAATTGAAAACATATTCCTTACACAAAATGTTAAAAAAAAATCACAACAAAATATTGCACAAAAGTTTCTAGAATGCAAACTCCCCCCCAACAAAAACCCAGATGAAAATATTGAAATCAGTATTATTTACACTAATGACTCCATTCTCTGTAAGATTCATGAGAGCAGGGACAGTGCATTTTACTTATAGGCTGGTTCTCAGTTCCTATTACAGTGCCTGGAATGTAATCAAAATTTTAAAACGTATTTGTCGAGTGAATAAATAAATTAATAAATAATTTGTTTTGCTAATAAGACAAACATTAAATTGGGTACTGAGGGTAATTTTATATTGATCAAGATTACAATCAATAGGAAATCTAGGATAGTATTCAGCTTTTATACTTCAGATAGTTTCTAAACCATTCTAGTAAATGACAGAAATGCAGTCTTGAGTCATTCAGCTCTAGTGTCTGATATGAACCCAAGTAACATTATGAAATTGTATGACTGAAGACATGGAGGCAATCCAGGTGCCTCCTGGATTGATGTATGGTTGGATCAAGAGTATGTGGTATACATACTCAATGGAATACTATGCAGCCTTTAAAAAAGAAAATCATATAATTTGCAACATGGATAAACTTTAAGAATGTTATGCTCAGGCAAATAAGGCAGCCAAGGTGTCAAGGTGTCAACCTTCATTGTCAAGGTGAGGAACAAAGTTACAACTTTTAACTTGGAGGTAAATAAAGACTTTAGTGCTTTTATTTTTCTTTTTTACTAATTGAGGTCTTGATCAATATACTGTGGAACCTGTTGGTGCGTATGTGTGCATGTGTGTTTAATGCCTGTAAGTGCATGTAAAATATAGTCTAAAGGTGTTGGTTTAAGGACAAATAGGGCACAGTTCCAGTCATAGGAGGTGCCCAGAGGAGTCCAACTCCTAAAAGCAAGAAGAAAAGTAGTAGCCCCCAGAGGCTGGAGGGTAGGGGAGCTGAGGAGACACTGATCTAAAGACACAAAGCTTTAGTTAGACCAGAGGAAAAGCTTCCAAAGTTCTATTGTACAACATGGTGACTAGAATTAATAACAATATAGTGTGCATACATGTAAAAACTGCCGAGAGAGTAGATTTTGTGTTCTCATAAAAAAAACTGGTACATATGTGAGGCAAGGCGTATGCTAATCACAAGAAATACATACGTGAAAACATCAGGTTGTACAAGATAACTATATACAATCTTTATTTTTTTAATTGACAAATAGAAATTGTATAGAATTATTGTGTACAACTTAATGTTTTCATGTATATATTCATTGTGGAATGGCTAAATCAACCCAATTAGCTACGGCAGTCCAGCCTGGGGCAACAGAGTGAGACTTTGTCTAAAAAACAGTTTAAAAAAATAAAAAATAAATAAGAATAGCAAGAATAATAATAATTAAAAGGTGTATCAGAGTGACTGGAAGGCCACACAGACACTTCCTTCTATATACAGGCCTGCTTTGCAGTCATCTCTTTCTTGATTTTCAGCACAGCTAATATGCCCCATTATGTCAAACTCAAGCTCTCCCAGGTTTCAACGTCAGTTTACACATGTTGCTTCACATTATTTACAAGTATCAATAGCCTTCCCAGCTTTACGAATGCTTCCATTCCTTTCCCCCTTTCCGCACATGATCATCACTATCCCTTACTGAATTGCCTCTTGGGGAAGATCCAGACTGGCCAAGTTTGTGGAGGGATGTTTTTCCTCTGCTAAACAGTTCCCGAACCATTCTTGCTAGGAATGGAAAGCAGAGAATTGTTTTCACCCATGTCCATCCCTGGCCCCCCAGCCCCAAAATAATCACATTAAAATTAAAGGAAGGTCATTGGTAGCCATGGTGGCCAAAATAATGAGAGATTACTGACAAAGAAACCAGGTAGAAAAATACTGGGAAATCCAGGCAATAAACAGAGAACTTAGAATAACACAGAATCTGTAAGAATAAATCGGAGAAGTCAGGTTTGAAGCACATTTGTGATTTGACAGGACAGGATAATTAATAACAGTATAGATTTAAGGATAACTCCAAGGTGGCCAGCTTGGGAGATTGGTGGATGATGGTGCCACAAATCTCATAGGTGGCTAGGTGAATTTGTTTTAGAAATTCTGAAAGGACATTTTTTGAGGGAGAAGAGAATAGCTTGAGTTCCAGATATCCTAATTTTGATGAACTCACAAGGCACCAAAATGAGAAATCTGGGAGGTAATTGAGAGGGATTTTGGTTAAAAGAATGCAGCTAAGATGGCAACAGACTGTTTGGGTGTGTATAAGCTCTAGGCAAGAAGTAATAGTTGGAATAAAATAAAATAATTAAATCTTATGGTTGATTAGATCAGGGAAGAGGGAGAAAGGATCCTTTTGGCACAGCTGTACATCTGTACACCTTCATACCTAGTTCAGGTTTTCAATGAAAATAGATTCTGGCAATGTCCTGTTGATATGATGCAATATTAAAAGGTAAGTAATGCTGCAAAGAAATTAATCTGCTCACCATCTTTTATAAAAACTTTAGTCACAAATTACATACACCAAAATAGCAATGCTAACAATGTAAAAAGTAAATTCAGTTGAATGAGGTTATTAATGACTCAAACTAGCATCTTGCCACTTTCAAATCTCACAAGATTTTTGTTGTACGCAAGCAACACTTTTCCTCACACCAAGAGCCTTTTAGGAGCCTTCTATCATATCCACCTGGCACCAGGGTAGCAACATTATGGATCATCAAGACAGGTTGGCTAGAAAGGTAGATCACTTTTATCAAGGAAGAAAATTTAAAGAGTCCAAGGATCGTAACTCTTCTCCTCTACAGAAAAAGTGCCATTGTTGATGATTTAAGAACTTTGGATGGCGCTATTCAGCCAGGATAATTATAAAGAATACCCCATTGTGGAATATTATTCCGTAGGTCTGTAAATTTTCTGTCACTTTTCCTATTTCAGCTCATCTTACACATCAAAAAGCTCACACTGTCCATAAAAATGGAAGATATGTCATGTAACAGTTATATCAAAAAAGATCTTTTATGTGAAGTCACTTCATAAAGTGCTGTTCGAACATAAGGTATTAGTAGTTATCTTAGCCTATCACACAAATAGTATATCAGGACTCTAAGATTTAGAGTCAAGCTCACACACACACATATATATATATTTTTCCCAAGTTCTTGGATATAGCACATGAAATTCTAAAATCAAAAACCAACAGCACAGAATTATGAACATGCTCTGGAGTTAATGGATTTAATTTTTGTTGCAAATAACAACAGTAATAAAACCAACTTTAGATACAGGAATTTCTTTCTACACATAGTCAACTCCCTGCAAATTTCATCATTGACCCTGGAGGACTGGTTCAATCGTCTCTCAGAACGTTCACGTTTGTATCACTTTCCCATTTATCTTCTTCATCCTTTTGTCTCTGAGTTTCAGAGCTACCTGAAACATAAGTTTATGCCCTGGAGACAAAATGTTGGCTGCCAAGATGCATAAAACTGGTGATACAGTTATGAGAATGAATTGAGAATAGACACTGTCTATTTTATTTTAACTTAGTTCAGGTTAATTCCAGTTTCAGTTTTGGTGGTGTTTCATCCAGCCTTTTTCTTGGACAGTGGCATAATTCAATGAGAAAGTACAAATTTTCCACAGATGGAATGCCTCATTCACATTCCTTTAAAAATAACTACGTACTTAGTCTACTGTCACAGAAACCTCTTACTTGAGTTTTTTGTTTGTTTTTAATGTTCAAAACCCAATCTTCTCACTTTTACTTTAGCATGTTTCTTTTACATGTTTCTTCCAAAGCATGATACTGCCCAGAAGCATATATGTTTACAGTATGAGGAAACAAAGAATTTTAAGAGGTCTATCATCGTTAAAAATTAATCATTGGATGGCTCGGCGCCTGTGGCTCAGCGGGCTAAGGCGCCAGCCACTTACACCTGAGCTGGCGGGTTCGAATCCAGCCCGGGCCCGCCAACCCACTGCAACCAAAAAATGGCCAGGCATTGTGGTGGGCACCTGTAGTCCCAGCTACTTGGGAGGCACAGGCAAGAGACTCACTTGAGCCCAGAAATTGGAGGTTGCTGTGAGCTGTGATGCCATGGGACTCTATCCAGGGTGATAGCTTGAGGCTCTGTCTCAAAAAAAAAAAGAAAAAAGAATTAATCATTGTAAGTAAAACTCAATGGAAATCAAGTAGGGGGAGGGAGAGAAGCAGATGGGTAAATTCACCCTTTCTGTGTCAAGGGCACACTTATAATTTTGATTTAAAATGTACAAAAGCAAATTGTGCATACAAATTATGTGTAGTCCTGCAATATTCTGAAATTTATAAAAAGTATTATCAACATTTATAAAATTCTGTATGCAATAAATATTTTATTAAATTTATTTTGTTGTTAAACAAAAAAATTAATCAGTTAACTCATGATCAGTCCTGCTTATTTCTACTGGTACATGTATTTTCAGTGGCCCAAGACCAAATTGTTCCACAATTGTATGTTAGAGCTTTGAAATATCTAGAATTCTAGAATTTCTAAGTGAAAAAATTAAAAATGGTCTCTTCATTCATTTTTTTAATGGTTAAAAAATAATCCCCACATTAAGAGAGAAAAGAATCAATGTGATATAAATCTTTTTCACTCTAAGGCTATTCTCTGCCCTGTTGTTAATTTCCAGCAAGAGCCTAAACAAGTGAAAAATGAACAAGTTAATTGATATTTAGCAAATGAACAAACTACTCCCTAAAAAGGTTTAGACTACATAGGTTAACTCTGAAGGTGTTTCTTTCACTGTGATGAAAGAAGAAATAGGATTTCTGACAAGGTAAAATATTTGATAGCACATGAACAAGTAGAAGATAAGCTGAGGTGATGTTTTGGTGCTGTGTCCTGGGTTTGCAATAAGTCAATATATTATCATCAAACTGGAATTATATTTCCAAGAATTCCTTTATCTGTTAAGTTCTGGGTTGGAGGCGTAGCATAAGAGACAATTTGTGCAAGATTTGGGGCATGCAGTGAAGCAGCAACCATATTGTCCACCTGCTACACAGGTCCACAGGGGCGCCTGGCATTGTTTCAGACAGCACAGTCGCTGCAGTGCCCACCCAGCTGGCTGGCTATGATGGCATCCTGGTGCAGATCCCCAACTCCTCCCCAACCTTCTCAGCTCACCCCACCCATACAGGAGGGTCACATTTATCTCCATGACGAAGGGTCCAGCTGGACCACAGGTCATACGTATCTTCAAAGATGGCGCCAAGAGGTGGTGAGAGAGGCGAGTCCTTATGGGAGCCAGGTCAGCCCAAGCAGTTCCAGTTTGCTCTCACTCCTCTCCATTTTCTTTCTTTTTTTTTTTTTCAGTTTCTGGCCGGGGCCAGGTTTGCACCCACCACCCTCCGTATAGGGGGCCTGCACCCTTCTCACTGAGCAACAGGTGCCGCCCTACACAGGTGTTTTCTAAGTGCCTTCTCTGGGCCCTGGCAGGGAACACGACTATCACTGACGTTTCCCAGGTGCTTTAAAGACCTGTGTCTCTGAGTAGACTTAAAACTTGAGTGTC